>JAECUM010013523.1:0-29350 GCA_016617855.1 Megalonaias nervosa | reverse complement strand
TGGTAAATTCCTAAGGAAAAACCCACTATCTATTTATAATCTCACTTTGTAGGAAAGTCCCATGAACTAACTTAGTATCTATTTATAGCTACAACTTGTGGGAAATTCTTAGGGAAAACCTACTATCTATTTATATTCTCATCTTGTAGGAAAGTCCTATGAACTAACTTAGTATCTATTTATAGCCACAACTTGTTGGAAATTCCTAGGAAAAACCCACTATCTATTTATATTCTCATCTTGTGGGAAAGTCCTATGAACTAACCTAGTGTCAAATTATGGTCACATCTTGTGGAAAATCCTAGGGAAAACCCAGTATATATTTATAGCCTCAACTTGCGTGACTCCCCTATTTAAAACCCTAGTATCTATTTATAGCTACAACCTGTGGAAAACCCCAAGTCTATATTTATAGCCTCAAAATTTCAAGCTTCAATGACGTCACTGTACTGGAAACTAGGGGAATAATGGCAACAGTGTTGCAAGTGGCTGACTGTAGGTAGGTGGGTGACAAGAATTTGATAGGGATAAAGAGAGTTTTATAGGACAAACAAAGACAAATACACACATACGCACGCACAAACAAACGTACGCGCACACATACAAACACAAAGAAACGTACGAACACGTATAAAAACAAACAACTACACAGAAGGGAAGAAAAAACCCATTATATACTATTCACACAGAAAGGAAGAGAAGAAAAAAAACACCCATACCTTCTATCCACACAAACGTACGCTAACGCATACAAACACACCCACACACACACACACACACACATACACACTACTATCAACACAGAAGAGGAAGAAAAAAACCACAATGCCTACTATCAGCACAGAAGGGGAAGAAATAACCCCAATATCTACTATGAACACAGAGGGGAAGAAAAAAAACACATTATATACTATCCACATACGTACGAGAACACACACACACACACACACACACACACACACACACACACACACACACACACACACACACACACACACACACACACACACACACACACACACACACACACACACACACACACACACACACACACACACACACACTACTATTAACACAGAAGAGGAAGAAAAAACCACAATACCTACTATCAACACAGAAGGGAAAGAAAAAAACACATTATATACTATCCACATACGTAAATGAAAACATACAAACACAATATCTACTATCAACACAGAAGGGAAGAAAAATCACAATGCCTACTATCAACACAGAAGGGAAGAAAATAACCCCAATATCAACTATCAACACAGAAGGGAAGGAAAGAAAAAACAACAACACATTATACACTATCCACATACGTACGCGAAAACATACAAACACAATATCTACTATCAACACTGAAGGGGAAGAAAAAACCACAATACCTACAATCAACACAGAAGGAAGAAAATAACCCCAATGTCTACTATCAACACAGAAGGAAGGAGAAAAAAACACATTATATACTATCCACATAGTGTAGGGACAAGGTCGTTTTTGTTAAGATGAAACACACACACACACACACACACACACACACACACACACACACACACACACATATACACAAACGCACAAAACGTACGAGGGCAGACAAGCACACACACACACACACACACACACACACACACACACACACACACACACACACTTTTTTGTTAAGGATAAGCTTTTTGTTAAGGGAAAGAAACAAACACACTATCGTTCTATGGCGTCAGTGTATGCGTGTGTTAAAATTTATCTAAAGCGTTTAGAAAAAATCAAGACATAACAATGATGGATGAACAGACTGACAAATTTTATCTCAATTGCATGCCTGAAGTGCATACGTGAAGGAAAACATCCCTTCCATTTTAATTCCAACTAAAATATGATCCAGAGGGATAGAGAGAGGTGAAGGAGCATATATTCGCCCAGAGACAATACAAAAACAATATACACCATTCTTATTATAAAAATCAAGACCAAGAGAAACTTACGCTTTCTTTTCATTTCCCGTTTGAGGCTATAGGCCAACACATTCCTTCATGTATGCACTTCAGGCATGCAATTGAGATAAAATTTGGCCATTCTGGTTAATAGTCTAATGCCTATCCATAGATGTACATTGGTCATTCTGGTTAATAGTCTAATGCCACAGATGCACATAGGTCATTCTGGTTAATAGTCTAATGCCATAAATGCACATTGGTCATTCTGGTTAATAGTCTAATGCCATAAATGCACATTGGCCATTCTGGTTAATAGTCTAATGCCACAGATGCACATTGGTCATTCTAGTTAATAGTCTAATGCCAAAGATGCACATTGGTCATTTTGGTTAATAGTCTAATGCCTATCCATAGATGTTCATTTATCGTTGTGGATAATGGTTGAAGGCCTTTGTATAGATGTACTTTGGTCATTCTGATTAATAGTCTGCCTATCCATAACTAAACGTTGGCCATTCTGGTTATTAGTCTAATGCCTATCCATAGATGTACATTGGGCATTCTGGTCAATAGTTTAATGCTTATCCCTAGATGTACATTGGTCATTCTTGTTAATAGTCCAAAGCCTATCCATAGATGTACATTGGTCATTCTGGTTAATAGTCTAATGCCATAAATGCAAATTGGTCATTCTTGTTAATAGTGTAATTCCATAGACGCACATTGGTCATTCTGGTTAATAGTCTAAGGCCTATCTATAGATGCACATTGGTCATTCTGGTTAATAGTCTAATGCGTATCCATAGATGTACATTGGTCATTCTGGTTAATGGTCCAATGCCTATCCATAGATGTACATTGGTCATTCTGGTTAATAGTCTTTAGGCAATCCATAGATGTACATTGGTTATTCTGGTTAATAGTCTAATGCTTATCCATAGATGTATATTGGTCATTGTGGTTAATGGTCTAATGCCTATCCACAACTGTACATTGGTCATTGTGGTTAATAGCCTATCCATAGATGCACATTGGTCATTCTGGCTAATAGTCTAATCCCTATCTTTAGACGTACTTTGGTCATTCTGTTTAATAGTCCAATGCCTATCCATAGAAGTACATTGGTCAATGTGGTTAATAGTCTTCTGCCAATTCTTAGATGTACATTGGTCATTCTGGTTAATAGTCTAACGCCTATCCATAGATGCACATTGATCATTCTGGTTAATAGTCTAATGCCTATCCTTTGATGTACATTGGTCATTCTGGTTAATAGCCTATCCATAGATGTGCATTGGTCATTCTGGTTAATAGTCTAACGCCTATCCATAGATGTACATTGTTCACTCTGGTTAATATTCTAAGGCCTATCCCTGGATGCAAACTTTTCATTCTGGTTAATAGTGTAAATCGTATCCATAGATGTACATTGGTCATGCTGGTTAATAGTCTAATGCATATCCATAGATGTTCATTGGTCATTCTGGTTAATAGTCTAATGCCTATCCATAGATGTTCATTGGTCATTCTGGTTAATAGTCTAATGCCTATCCATAGATGTTCATTGGTCATTCTGGTTAATAGTCTAATGCCTATCCATTGATGTACATTGGTCATTCTGGTTAATAGTCTAATGCCTATCCTTAGATGTACATTGGTCATTCTGGTTAATTGTCTAATGCATATCCATAGATGTACATTGGTCATTCTGGTTAATAGTCTAATGCCAATCCTTAGATGTACATTGGTCATTCTGGTTAATAGCCTATCCATAGATGCACATTGGTCATGCTGGTTGATGGTCTAATGCATATCCATAGATGTACATTGTTCATTCTGATTAATAGTCTAATGACTATCCATAGATGTACCTTGGTCATTCTGGTTAGTAGTCTAATGCCTATCCTTAGATGTACATTGGTCATTCTGGTTAGTAGTCTAATGCCTATCCTTAGATGTACATTGGTCATTCTGGTTAATAGTCTATTCCCTATCCATTGATGTACACTGGTCATTCTGGTTAATAGTGTAATGCCTATCCTTAGATGTACATTGGTCATTCTGGTTAATTGTCTAATGCATATCCATACATGTACATCGGTCATTCTGGTTAATAGTGTAATGCCTATCCATAGATGCACATTGGTCATTCTGGTTAATAGTCTACTGCCTATCCTTTGATGTACATTGGTCATTCTGGTTAATAGTCTAATGCCTATCCTTTGATGTAGATTGGTAATTCTGGTTAATAGCCTATCCATAAATGTGTATTGGTCATTCTGGTTAATAGTCTAACGGCTATCCATAGATGTACATTGATCGATCTAGTTTATAGTTTCAGTCCAATTCATAGATGTACATTGGTCATTCTGGTTAATAGTCTAATGCCTATCTATGTATGTACGTTGGTCATTCTGTTTAATAGTCTAACATCTATCCACAGATGCACATTGGTCATTCTGGTTAATAGTTTAATGCCTATCTATGTATGTACGTTGGTCATTCTGTTTAATAGTCTAACACCTATCCACAGATGCACATTGGTCATTCTGGTTAATAGTCTAATGCCTATCCATAGATGTACATTGGTCATTCTGGTTAATAGTCTAATGCCTATCCATAGATGTACATTGGTCATTCTGGTTAATAGTCTAATGCCTATCTATGTATATACGTTGATCATTCTGGTTAATAGTCTAATGCCTATCCTTGGATGTACATTGGACATTCTGGTTAATAGCCTATCCATAGATGTGCATTGGTCATTTTGGTTAATAGTCTAACGCCGATCCATAGATGTACATTGGTCATTCTGGTTAATATTCTAATGCCTATCCATGGATGCAAACTTTTCATTCTGGTTAATAGTCTAATGCGTATCCATAGATGTACATGGGTCATTCTGGTTAATAGTCTACCGGCTATCCATAGATGTACATTGTTCACTCTGGTTAATAGTCTAATGCCAATCCATGGATGCAAACTTTTCATTCTGGTTAATAGTCTAATGCGTATCCATAGATGTACATTGGTCATGCTGGTTAATGGTCCAATGCCTATCCATAGACGTACATTGGTCATTCTATAGTCTTTAGACAATACATAGATGTACATTGGTTATTCTGGTTAATAGTCTAATGCCTATCCATAGATGTACATTGGTCTTTCTGGTGAATGGTCCAATGCCTATCCACAACTGTACATTTGTCATTGTGGTTAATAGCCTATCCATAGATGCACATTGGTCATTCTGGTTATTAGTCTAATCCCTATCCTTAGATGTACTTTGGTCATTTTGTTTAATAGTCCAATGCCTATCCATAGAAATACATTGGTCAATGTGGTTAATAGTCTCCTGCCAATTCTTAGATGTACATTGGTCATTCTGGTTAATAGTCTAACGCCTATCCATAGATACACATAGGTCTTTCTGGTTAATAGTCTAATGCGTATCCTTTGATGTACATTGGTCATTCTGGTTAACAGCCTATCCATAGATGTGCATTGGTCATTCTGGTTAATAGTCTAATGCCTATCTATGTATGTACGTTGGTCATTCTGGTTAATTGTCTAATGCCTATCCATAGATTTACATTGGTCATTCTAGCAAATAGTCTAATGCCTATCCATAGATGTGCATTGGTCATTCTGGTTCATAGTCTAATGCCTATTCATTGATGTACACTGGTCATTCTGGTTAATAGTCTAATGCCCATCCTTAGATGTACATTGGTCATTCTGGTTAATAGTCTAATGCATATCAATAGATGTACATTGGTCATTCTGGTCAATAGTCTAATGCCTATCCTTAGATGTACATTGGTCAATCTGGTTAATAGCCTATCCATAGATGCAGCTTGGTCATGCTGGTTAATAGTCTAAAGCCTATCCATAGATGTACATTGGTCATTCTAGTTAATAGTCTAATGCCTATCCATAGATGTACATTGGTCATTCTGGTTAGTAGTCTAATGCCTATCCTTAGAGGTACATTGGTCATTCTGGTTAGTAGTCTAATGCCTATCCTTAGAGGTACATTGGTCATTCTGGTTAGTAGTCTAATGCCTATCCTTAGAGGTACATTGGTCATTCTGGTTAGTAGTCTAATGCCTATCCATAGATGTACATTGGTCATTCTGGTTAATAGCCTATCCATAGATGCAGATTGGTCATGCTGGTTAATAGTCTAATGCCTATCCATAGATGTACATTGGTCATGCTGGTTAATAGTCTAACGCCTATCTATAGATGCACATTGGTCATTCTGGTTAATAGTCTAATGCCTCTCCATATATGTACATTGGTCATTCTAGTTAATAGTCTAATGCCTATCCATAGATGTACAGTGGTCATTCTGGTTAAGAGTCTAATGTCTATTCTTAGATGTACATTGGTCATTCTGGTTAATAGTCTAATTCATATCCATATATGTACATTGGTCATTCTGGTTAATAGTCTTATGCCTATCCTTTGATGTACATTGGTCATTCTGGTGAATAGCCTACCGATAGATGTGTATTGGTCATTCTGGTTAATAGTCTGACGCGTATCCATAGATGTACATTGTTCACTCTGGTTAATAGTCTAATGCGTATCCATAGATGTACATTGGTGATGCTGGTTGATAGTCTAATGCCTATCTATGTATGTACGTTGGTCATTCTGGTTAGTATTCTAACGCCTATCCATACACGCACATTGGTCATTCTGGTTAATAGTCTAATGCATATCCATAGATGTACATTGGTCATTCTGGTAAATAACTAATGCGTATCCATAGATGTACATTGGTGATGCTGGTTGATAGTCTAATGGCTATCTATGTATGTACGTTGGTCATTCTGGTTAATATTCTAACGCCTATCCATACATGCACATTGGTCATTCTGGTTAATAGTATAATGGCTATCCATATATGTACATAGGTCATTCTAGTTAATAGTCTAATACCTATCCATACATGTACAGTGGTCATTCTGGTTAAGAGTCTAATGCCTATTCTTAGATGTACATTGGTCATTCTGGTTAATTGTCTAACGCCTATCTATAGATGTACATTGGTCGATCTGGTTTATAGTTTCAGGCCAATTCATAGATGTACATTGGTCATTCTGGTTAATTGTCTAATGCCAATCTATGTATGTACGTTGGTCATTCTGGTTAATAGTCTAAGGCCTATCCACAATTGCACATTGTTCGTTCTGGTTTATTGTCTAATGCCTTTCCATAGATGTACATTGGTCATTCTGGTTAATGGTCTAATGCCTATCCATAGATGTAGACTGGTCATTCTGGTTAATTGTCTAATGCCTATCCTTAGAGGTACAATGGTCATAGTGGTTAATAGTCTAATGCCTTTCCATAGATGTACATTGGTCATTGTGGTTATTAGTCTATCCATAGATGCACATTGGTCATTCTGGTTAATTGTCTAATGCCTATCCATAGATGTACATTGGTCATTCTGGTTAATAGTCTAATGCCTATCCATAGATGTACACTGGTCATTATGGTTAATAGTCTAACGCCTATCCTTAGAGGTACATTGGTCATTCTGGTTAATAGTCTAATGCCTATCCATAGATGTACATTGGTCATTCTGGTTAATAGTCTAATGCCTATCCAGAGATGCACATTGGTCGACGTGGTTGATAATCTAACGCCAATCCATAGATGCACATTGGTCATTCTGGTTAATAGACTAATGCATATCCATAGATGTACATTGGTCATTCTGGTTAATAGTCTAATGCATATCCAGAGATGCACATTGGTCGACGTGGTTGATAATCTAACGCCAATCCATAGATGCACATTGGTCATTCTGGTTAATGGACTAATGCATATCCATAGATGTACATTGGTCATTCTGGTTAATAGTCTAATGCGTATCCATACATGTACATTGGTCATTCTTGTCAATAGTCCAATGCCTATCCATATATGTGCATTGGCCGTATTGGTTAATAGTCTAATGCCTATCCATAGATGTACAGTGGTCATTCTGGTTAAGAGTCTAATGCCTATTCTGAGATGTACATTGGTCATTCAGGTTAATAGTCTAATGCATATCCATAGATGTACATTGGTCATTCTGGTTAATAGTCTTATGCCTATCCTTTGATGTACATTGGTCATTCTGGTGAATACTCTATCCATAGATGTGTATAGGTCATTCTGGTTAATAGTCTAACGGCTATCCATAGATGTACATTGTTCACTCTGGTTAATAGTCTAATGCCAATCCATGGATGCAAACTTTTCATTCCGGTGAATAATCTAACGCCTATCTATAGATGTACATTGATCGATCTGGTTTATAGTTTCAGTCCAATTCATAGATGTACATTGGTCATTCTGGTTAATAGTCTAATGCCTATCTATGTATGTACATTGGTCATTCTGTTTAATAGTCTAACACCTATCCACAGATGCACATTGGTGATTCTGGTTAATAGTCTAATGCCTATCCATAGATGTACATTGGTCATTCTGGTTAATAGTCTAATGCCTATCCATAGATGTACATTGGTCATTCTGGTTAATAGTCTAAAGCCTATCTATGTATGTACGTTGGTCGTTCTGGTTAATAGTCCAACGCCTATCCACAGATGCACATTGGTCATTCTGGTCAATTGTCTAATGCCTATCCATACATGTACATTGGTCATTCTGGTTAATAGTCTAATGCCTATCCATAGATGTACACTGGTCATTCTGGTTAAGAATCTAATGCCTATCCTTAGATCTACATTAATCATTGTGGTTAATAGCCTTTCCATAGACGCACATTCGTCATCCTGGTTAATAGTCTAATGCCTCTCCATAGATGTGCATTGGTCATTCTGGTTAATAGTCTAATGCCTATCCATAGATGTACACTGGTCATTGTGGTTAATAGTCTAATGCATGTCCGTAGATGTACATTGGTCATTCTGGTTAATAGTCTAATGCCTCTCCATAGATGTGCATTCGTCATCCTGGTTAATAGTCTAATGCCTCTCCATAGATGTGCATTGGTCATTCTGGTTAATAGTCTAATACCTATCCTTAGATGTACATTGGTCATTCTGGTTAATAGTCTAATGCATATCCATAGATGTGCATTGGTCATTCTGCTTAATAGTCTAATGCCTATCCATAGATGTACACTGGTCATTGTGGTTAATAGTCTAATGCATGTCCATAGATGTACATTGGTCATTCTGGTTAATAGTCTAATGCCTCTCCATATATGTGCATTCGTCATCCTGGTTAATAGTCTAATGCCTCTCCATAGATGTGCATTGGTCATTCTGGTTAATAGTCTAATACCTATCCTTAGATGTACATTGGTCATTCTGGTTAATAGTCTAATGCATATCCATAGATGTACATTGGTCATGCTGGTTAATAGTCTAACGCCTGTCCTTAGATGTACATTGGTCATTCTGGTTAATAGCCTATCCATAGAAACACTTTGGTCATGCTGGTTAATAGTGTAATGCCTATCCATAGATGTACATTGGTCATGCTGGTTGATAGTCTAATGCCTATCTAGAGATGCACATTGGTCAATGTGGTGAATAATCTAACGCCTATCCATAGATGCACATTGGTCATTCTGGTTAATTGTCTAATGCATGTCCATAGATGTACATTGGTCATTCTGGTTAATAGTCTAATGCATAACCATAGATGTACATTGGTCATTCTGGGTAATAGTCTAAGGCCTATGCATAGGTGTACATTGGTTATTGTGGTTAATAATCTAATGCCTATCCAGAGATGTACATTGGTTATTATGGTTAATAGTCTAATGCATATCCATAGATGTACATTGGTCATTCTGGTTAATAGCCTATCCATAGATGCACATTGCTCATTCTGGTTAATAGTCTAATGCCTTTCCATAGATGCACATTGGTCATTCTGGTTAATAGTCTAATGCCATAGATGTACTTTGGTCATTCTGGTTAATAGCCTATCCATAGATGCACATTGCTCAATCTGGTTAATAGTCAAACGCCTATCCATAGATGCACATTGCTCATTCTGGTTAATAGTCAAACGCCTATCCATAGATGCACATTGGTCATTCTGGTTAATAGTCTAATGCATATCCATAGATGTACATTGGTCATTCTAGTTAATAGTCTAATGTGTATCTATAGACGCATCATATAAGAGTTTGTCCCTAAAATATGTAAGATTGATCACTGTGACCTTGATCTTTGACATTTGTACCGCACATCAGTAGCCAACATTTTTTTTGACATGGTCAAGCTCTTTAGGTTAACTGATGTGAATTAATCGATGCTAATAGACAACTCTTTTTGACTGAAATCTGTAACTGTCCACCTAACATTCATACAGTAACTCCCTGTGATCTTGATCAACTCTTTGGCTGTCATTCTCTGGGTATATTCTTTCTTTCGATATATACTAATGCGAAGCCTGATGATGATCTTGTAATAAAAAGATATATCGCCCTTCAGAAAATCAAGAACCACAATCTGACGCCAAACGAACGGTCAGTTGGACGTATGTATGTATGTATATTTGTATGTATATATGTATGTCTGCCTGGCTATGTATGTATGCATGCATGCATGTATATCTGTCTCTCTGTCTGTCTATGTATTTATGTATGTATTTATGTATGTATGTATGTATGTGTACGCAATAAACGGGGTATAACGTTCGTCCGGATAGCGAGCAAAGAGACCTGCAGTTGGAAATGTGGCGTCCCATTGTCGATGGATCAAATGCCACATTCGATCCAAGCGATGCATAATGAAACCTAAGCGGATAACTCGGATTGGCTTATATTACAAAGCACTGTACGCTTGTATCTGCAAGAATGGCATACAGTATGTGGAAAACATTCAGGTACGGCCAAGATGGAGAGGAATACTATGTCTGTGGACTTGTTAGTGGCTTACTGCTTCATATTCTAACGCGGTAAGACACCATGTTAAATTGTCCTCTTTGGTACATCATATGCCTGACCCATGTTTAATGGTCCTCTTTGTAAATAAATGTGTTGAAGCCATGCACTAGGCATAATCTCAGTTAATAATACCATGATTGGCACATCATATGACCACCTCTTGTTTAATAGTCGAAATCTAGATAACGGCGTGTAGAAACCACACCTTTTCCGTCACAGTGACCTTGACCTTTGACCATTCTTGCCCAAATCGATAATTGTATTTCTTACGTTTCCTGCAAACCATCCACAAAGTTTGATCTATGTTTATCATGCGGAGTTAATACTGTTGCAAAAAAGTTGTATTCCTTCTTTCAGTCAATGACCTTGACATTTTAACATAAAAATAAGACATAAACTACTCCACCTTATGCGTGGCATATAAAATCACGCGTTTGAAACAACTTTTAACTCACTGAGAGTTTATTCTCAAGGAATTGGGTCTGTCCTGTGGAACTAATATTACGCTCAATGAATTGGGTCTATCCTGTAGAGAGGCCTCGGATGGCCGTGTGGTCTAAAGTACTTGCCTTAACCTATCACTACCATTTCACCTCTGTCTGCGTGGTTTCGAGTCTCAGGCACGAATAATATGGGCATGTGAGAAAGCTGTTAGTAGCTTCCTATGGGTCGGTGGCCCTTATCGCGGTTTTGAAAGTCAGAGACATTGGCAGGTTCTGCACCTTGCTGGTGATGGTGCTTTTAAATGGCTGGGTATGCACTGCACACGATAAATAAACAAATATCGCGGTTTTCCCGGGTTCTTTCTCCAACAATTATACTAGCCGCCATGTTTGGCCTATCCTTTACTAGGAAATGGCGTTAAAGCCAAAACAACAGCGACAACTATCCTGTAGAACTAAAATTATACTCTAGGAACTGGGTTTGTCTGTTGTACTAATATAATTCTCAATAAACTGGGTCTGTCGTGCAGGACTAATGTTATTCTCAAGGAACTGGATCTGTCTTGTAGAGCTAATATTATTCTCAAAAAAACAGGTTCTGTACTGTGGAACTAGTTTTTTTTTTTTTTTTTTTCCAGGAACTGGTTCTTTTGTGCAGAAATAATACTATTCTCCAGGATCTGTGTCTGTCTTGTAGAACTAATATTATCCTCAAGGAACGGGTCTGTCGCAAGGCATCATTCTCAAGAAAATGGGCCTGTAATATATAACTAATAATATTCTCAACGAATTGGGTCTGTCGTGTACAATTAATAATATTCTCAAGGAACTGGGTCTGTCGTGTACAATTAATAATGTTCTCAAGGAACTGGGTCTGTCGTGTACAATTAATAATATTCTCAAAGAACTGGGTCTGTCGTGTACAATTAATAAGATTCTCAAGGAACTGGGTCTGTCGTGTACAATTAATAATATTCTCAAGGAACTGGGCCAGTTCTATAGAATTAATATTATTTTCAAGGAACGTTATCTGTGGTGGTACACTTTACATATAGAATGTGCAGTTTCATATTTTGTTATATTACAATAAGAATAAATATGACTTTACGCAATTCTGATTGGTCCATATAAGCCGACGAACTTGTTGCTCATTATTCTCTTTACTGATTGGCCGAGACAGGGGGACAGTTCATTATCACACCTACTGGAACCTTTGGGGTTTTTTTTTTTTAAATTATTATATCTAACAATTTGGCAGTAATTTTCTCGAAAAGACTGTCCAAAGGTAATTGTGGAGAAAAGACATTAAACCCCAGACAAGAACAGCAAGAATAACAACAAATAAAACTAATGGAATTAGTCAACTGATAGCGTGCGTGTGGAAAGGGGTGAAGGGTATATCTGTAGCATGGGGTCCACCCTATATACATGTAGTAGTAAGGGAAAAGGCTGGTTCTGGACCAGAGACCCCTAAAACGCCCCAAACAAATACGGATCGACCACCTCGTCAACACCTCCATGATCACTATCTTATTTTTTGACAAAATACAAAGGCTGGTTCTAGACCATCCTTTGTGAACTATCACATATGACAAATATATTCGATGACGACCGCCTCGTCAACACCCCTATGATCACTATATTATTGGTCACTGAAATACTTATGATAATCATCATCATTCTTTGTAATTATCACATATGATAGATATTTGACTACCGTATTTGTTTGATGGCGTTTTAGGGGTCTTTGATCCAGAACACAGCCTTTTCCCTTACTACTACATCTTCACCTAGCGAACAAGTAAGTGAAAATTTTTTAAGATTATTTTTATTGTTCATACCTCGTCACCAATGATCAATGTTTCAACTGTTGATACTAGAAATATTTCATCATCACGATAATAGAGACAGAATTTTACTTTACCGCTCACACAGCGACGAGATTCAAACAAATCTTTTATTTGTGGTTTGTTAAGAGGATATTTTTTTGTCGATAAAATATGCTTTTGACCGATCGAGATCGATGGTAAATTTAGTATATATTTGTTGACTTATCGGGTCATGAAAGTTTTTAAATTCTGCTGATAACTTCTGGCTCAATTGTTCAAGGTAATTGAAATACTCGCTGTCATCAGATCTGATAAGCGAACGTTTTAGCTTGTCACGAACTGCGGTAAAACATATACCTGATGTTTCATTATTAATTTCAACTGTCAACTGTTTGCCGTCCATCATCAGATATTTGATCTTGCTATTGTTGCTATGTGTCACTGTCAAATTTTCAAACATTATTTCTAAAGTTTAGATAAAATTTCATACCCTAGCCGACGAGTATAGATCTATCATCGTGACAGTACCCAAGTACAAATGTATCTACTCCATTTTCACACTAACGTTTGTCATCAAAATTACTTAAACCGCGTTTGATGATGACATCTGTTTCGAGTTTGTGAAGTTTCGTTCGAATAGCCATTGCTCTTATAAAACTAACACCGCCGTCGAGCGCGTACTTGTAATCATCAAATTTCATAAACTTTTTAACAAAATCGCGAGGCAGACCTTTTGCCATTTTCGTTATTTTATTATTGTCTAGCAATACGGCGTACATTTTACTGCGCAATCCGATAAAGTATTTGATGATGCTCGAGTTCATTTCATCTTTAAACTTACCAATAACCTTTTTGTTTGTGTCGTCATGAAATTTACTGTCACGAGGGTAATCGGAAAGATCAAACAGATGACGATTGTCGTATATATCCTGATAGACGTCCTCACATTCGATTTCATACACGAGCGAGTCGGAATCAGTAAACAATAGTCTACTTGACGGCCACTGATTTTTAACAAAATTGTAATGAAAATCGTACATGAACCACTTCGATAAATCTAACACAGAGGCTCCAACGTAAATTGGCTTATTTAGTTCTAGATTTGTTTTTCTTCTTTGTATCGCGACAAGATTTTCATTAAAAATTTTCATACTAACAAAATCATTATCTGTCACAAGTTTATTTCTGCGATTTATATCATTAACTAGCTCGATATTTACCCGTTTTCTAATATTTTCCATCGTCTTACCAAAAACGGAATTGTTCATAAGCTTAAAGAAGTTTTTTTCAAAATCAGTTTTCGCCACAGCTCTTCTCGAAGTGTTCGAGTTAATATAACCTCTCATCCACGGCGACTGATTAAACTTTAAAACTCTATGAACTTTCCTCAACACAAGACCAGCATCTACTGTTTGTTTTAAAACTTTATAATGCAAAACATAATTTCGCTTATTGAGTAAATTTGGTACTAGTTTTTTACCGTAGAATTTTGTCTTGGTGATGCTGTCGCTTGTTGTTCTTGAGATAACATACTATAATTAATGATCATTGATTCCGCACAGAAAGGATAATCGTTGTGTAAATTGTGTAGCCAAGTTGGATAATCGAGATCAACTTCAACGAAATACGAAACATCATCAGATATCTTCTTTTCTGTCTCAGATAGAAATTGTTCAGCCGTAATCCCACGAAATCCACCAAAAGGCATTGGTTCTGCTATAGAATAACCGTACAAATTATTACAATCTAAATAAATTATATACTTCGAAGGAAGTTTAGGATTGTACTCTTTCAAGTATTTGTTGTTTGCTTCAGCATATTTCTTTGTTATAACGCTAATACCGCCTCGGATACCTTTTTTCGATAAAATTGAACATATCAATGTCAGTCAGTAATTCTAACCTTACTTTACTAAACTTTAACAGAGCGTCCCATGACAGCCCGGGAGCAGAATAATACCAACAAGGATCTAGTCCATAATTGCTATAGCCCACTTTTCGAAAACTTTCAAAAACATCTGCTAGCAATAACACGTCGGTTTTCAAATATAAATCATGATAATCGCCAAAAGTCTTGCAGTTAAATTTATTCCAAATATCTTGTGCATATTTGTACTCGTCATCGGTTATATTTTCATTTTTAAGTTGCGAATAAAATTTGTCTTTGCTAGGTAAAGACGTTTCATCAAATTTACTCCAATCGTCGAGATACTCGTACGGAAAAACTCCTTTTTTAGTCAGTAGATTATATTTATCTCCAAAACAGTCTCGTAGGTTATCAAACTCGCTACAACCTTTTACCAGCTCATCCAATGATGCTGCCATAAACTGTAGGCTGTCAATAAAACGCAACTTACCTAAAGTAACTGACATATACTTTTCAAAATTATTTGGAATGCATTTGATTACGTTATCAAGTTTTAACGAGATATTATGTCGGGATCACCAAAAGCTTCTACGATAATATGGCTATCATATCCTCGGAAGTTGTGAAGAACAATTGGAATAAAATCTGGAGCGTGAAACCTTAAATTACACTGATCATGAGCCGCTCCACGATATTGCCCGGTCAAATGACAATGGTCACGTACTTTTTTATTATCAGGCGAGTCAAAAGCTTTTTCACAAATATGACAAAATTCCGCTTGCTCGTGATCAGATTCTTCTTGAGATGTCAGTTTTATCATTGGAGTTATTCTTTTTAAACGATTAAATACGTTATCAACTTCGCCAATTAACTGCTTGAGGAGCCAAACAGCTGGAGTTTTACCACGATATAATTTGATTGGTCTAGATAATCTCGAATCAGTACAACAAGCTATCTTATACGCTACTCCACATGGAACATGATTTTGAGTTTTTCTTGTACTCGATTGGTTAGGATTACTTTCTACGCCAAGTACAGTTTGAAGTAAGCATTCGAAATCAGCGTATATAACGAAAGGAATTTTTAGTTTGTGATTGTGATTGACAAACTGTGATAAACTATTTTCTTTGGACGGCATCGTTATTCGTTGTACGTCACTACAGTAATGCAAATGCTTTTGTAATGTTTCATTGTCATTACAACCGTGCAAGCAGCGATAACAAAAGAACGTTTTTTTATTTCGTTTATTATACTGTCCGCCAACTAGTCCATTAAAGTTTTTAATCCAAACGTAATGGTTCTTATAAAACAGCAAGTTTATCGTCGATTGTGAAGCTTTTTCTGAAATATATCTCGGATAGACGTTTTCTTTTTCATCTAGTCCGAAAACATTTATTGAAACATTATTTTGCTTTTCAAACTTTGGTATTTGATTTTCTGCAACTGGAAAGTCAATACCATTAAAATTTAATTTTGATACGTGACTAATATACTTGTCAACACGATCAGCGTGTTTTTCTGCTGGAAATAGCGCAGAAAGAATAGCCCACTGAAAACATTTGTTATCGACGTTCTTTACGTTTATACAGCATTTTTTATTTTTTATTTTTTGTCGTAGGTCAGTATACGAACTACCGCTTAATACGTTATATTTTATCGTGTGAAATAAAATTTCAGTAATAATTTCAAACTTCCAACCCGAACCCGATTCGGTAAATTCTTCTATCTTTTTCCAAATTTCCTGGTGTATTTCATCAGCTAGTGATGAAAGATCAGTCCCAAGCAAAACACGCCTTGATTTTGCATTAATATAAGGGTCTGCAATTTCCTTGTCAGTCGATTCTTCCGTCACAAGTAGCTTTGAAAATATGCACTAATATTCTTAGACCCTTATGTTTTTCAAGTTCACGTTTCACAGTTGGTTCTAGCAAATGATAGAGATTTGTTGCAGTAAAATTTACCAGTACGATTTGTTTATCGAACCGATAACTGTTGTCAAATCCTGTAAAGGCAGTCGCTATTTTTTCAGGTTCTCCCATAAGGCTCTTTTTAGCAATATCTCGCAATTTCAGCATTGCTATATAATAGAGTAATATTATATCTCTAATTAGGTGTTCGATTGATAACTCACAGCAACGCCAAGTTGAACAAACAATTAGAGATATAAAAAGTTCTTATAATATAATGACACAAAATCTGACAAGCGCAAACGAGCAAGAGTATTATTACGTTCACCCCAAGTATAACCTATGTATAAATGCATTAGGTTGCACGCCAGCTGAACAAACAATTAGAGATATAAAAAATCCTTATAATATAATGACAGAAAGTTTGAGATATATTGGACTGACAGCGGAGTAGCAAGAAGAATATCATGTTCCCCCCAAGTACAACCTATATGCTGGAAATGCATTAGGTTCGGTTATTAACATAAAATCTGGAAAATCTGTTGGTGAAGCAACGCCAGCAGGTTATAAGATCAGCGTTAAAGGTGATAATGCTGAGAGAACGGAAATGTTTAGAAAAGATTTTATTTACACGTTATTCTGCGATGATATTCCAGAAGGACAACGTGTCTATCGAGTAAATGGCTCGATTAGCGACGATAATATTGAAAACTTATCTTTACAAAATGAGTTTCAACCTCATCCTGTGTTTGATTTATATGAGGCAAATGATAAGGGAATTATTAGACATATAAGAACTAAAAACGTTGTTGGTTCTATGAGTAATATGGGGTATCTCATGGCAACTGTTAAAGGAACACTAACCGATCGAGTTGATTATTTATCACATCGTTTTGTTTATGAGACGTTTAACGGACCTATACCTAATGGTTTGGTTATTAATCACATCAATAACATAAAAACTGACAATCGAATAGAAAATTTAGAACTAGTTACCCAGCAGGAAAATGTGAGAAAAGGACGAGGTGGTAGTGCCAATTTTAGATATCCGGCAAAACCTGTTATTTCATTCAATCTCGGAAAAGACGAGAAAATCAGTTTTAAATCAATTTCAGCTGCGGCAAAACATTTTGATATTAATCCCAGAACAGTAAAATTTGCTGCTGATGGAATAATAAGATCAGCTTTTTCAAGAAAAATAATGCTTGGGTTTTCTTTGCTTATAGGATCGATGATCTTTGTAAGAGCCTTTTTGGTTAAACAATGATGAGCAAACGCTATAATATCATCGCGATCAAATTTTAGCGTCATTATTGCGCTATCATTAAGTTTATCATTTTCTGCTGCCGTTAGTAATATTCTATCATTTTCGCCAGGCATTACAATAACGTCAACGGAATATGCACTATAACCCGACAGACATTTTCTCACTGCTTCGACTAGTTCGTTGTAATTTAATATATTAACTTTTTGTTGATATTTTACCTCAGGAGATTTCATCTCTGTGGTCATCTTATAACAATAAATTAGATAAAAGTATATTATAATATGGATTTGATGAAACGACTTGCTGAAATATACGCGGAAGATACAATCGCAAGTGATACAATCACTAACGACAAAGTCACCACAAAACTACAAGTAATTTTACCAATCTCTACCGATATAGACAAATCTGCTGGTTATAGCGAAGACGATATTTTGTACAACAACGAATCCGACGATGAAGATGAGATAGTCGCCGTCGCTGACAGAAAAAAAATTACAGCAGACCGACAAATGGACGATACAATGTTAAGTATCACATTGCTAAAAAAATAATAAAATTTAATGTTACTGTTGCCGAACAACAAACATTTTGGCAGCTTATCAAACCTTTTTTAAATCTAAAAATTGCAGGCCGACAGAACAATATAAAATTCGATTTTATATTTGTCAAGATTTTTAACTTAACGACGATCAATGACGATCGTAGACAATATCTAACATCGTTATATAAACCAGTAAAATGTAAATCTATCAAACATAAGTACGAGGAAATCTATAGAAACATTATTTCATAATTTGTTTGGTTGGGATCCAACTATTAAATTTATCGCTATACCCGCGCCACTTAACTAAACTTTTATTGCCTTTTTTCCTAATCACTTTTTCGATAACGAAAACATCTTGTTCAGTTTTTTTGCAGTTCTTGTTCATAAAAACTACCAGTTATAGGTTCCCCTGCCAGATCTTTTAGCGCGTATGTTACGGGTATTGTTAAAAGTACTTTATCAACAACAAATACTTCTTCGCTCCAGTTTGGAGTAAATCCTTTTTCAAATGTTTTCTTCGTCAGAGAAATTCTAACTTTATCACCCACTTTAAATTTATATCTGCGGTACATGTTTTCATTCGCTAATATCGGATTTTTGATTGCGTCGTTTGGCGACAATTTAGTGGTTCGATGTTTCGTGTTATTATATTCTTCAACTATCTGTGGAAGCTCATCGACGTATCTGTTTGAGTTTTTAGCTGTCATATGTTTATGTATAAGTTCGTTTAGTGTACGGTTAAATCGCTCGACGATAACGCTTTTTCCTTCATTTCCAGTGACATACTTTTTGATATTATTTTGTTCTAAAAACTGCTCAAATTTTTTATTGGAAAACTCCGCTCCGTGATCGGTCCAGATTCTATTTGGTTTTCTTTCAGTACTAACGATAATCTGTTTTAACGCGTCAGTCATTGACGTTCCTGTTTTATCTGAAACAGGTACACTAAAAGCATATTTATTAAAAACATCTACAACGTTAAACAAATATTTCTTATTATCATTAAATTGAGCAAGATTTGACACATCGACTAAATCTATCGCCCAGATATCATCAACGGCATTTGCGACAACTTTACGTCGCGGAAACGTTTTTTTTTTTAGGTTTGTGTAGTTCAGCTGCAAGATCGTCATTCAGTTCTTTCCCGAGTCCTAATTTATATTTTGCTCCAATAAAACCCTGCACCAGCCTTCTATCAAAATGTTCTCGCATATTTGTCGGTTTCATATCACGAAGTTCGTCAAACATTAATTTATCACAACCAGCCTTATCTTGCTCGTTGTCACGATAACAAATGTCATGACACATTGCTATTGCATCAACTTGATTGTACGGTTCTTGTCCCGGCAGCGGATTATCATTTTCATCTAGTTGTTTATCGAGAGGATTATAAGGTCCAGTATATTTATGGCCTGGCAATGTCCAGCCGCCTTTTGGTTTTGGTAATTTGCCAATCAATTTGTGAATGTCAATTCCGCTGCCAATTACCTCACGCCGATTGCATGATTTACAGTACGTGACGATTTTATCTTGTTCGATACAAAGATCTTTATCACAATCACAATTGCACTTCATTTTATTTTATTTTGTTTCATAAAAAATTGTTATCAATTAATCATCAACTAAAATAACCTTATCTATCCAGATCCTGACGTCTCCGCTACTTGTTTTTTCAGAAACATACTTTTCTTCCTACCACAAACAACACAAATACTTTTTAGCATTATTCTATTTTGTTTTTTCCGTCGTCTCATTCTTATTTTCTGTTTTAGTTCTACATTTGAGACAGTATGTTGACATTTATACTTGTAATTTAGATAAAATTACTAGCAAGCTTTACAAAAATTGACTGCAATATCATCGTTTGCGTGAGAAGGTTGCTTATCAAATTGTAAAATAAACTTTAAAAAATCAGGATCTTTTGACATTTGTCGGACAAACATTATACAATAATAACCACAAGCTGATGTTCCAGTCGGCTGTAGTTGATTAGACGAATAATTTGTTTTTTTAAATTTTTTAAAAATATATTTTTTTTATAAGATCGCTCGGAGGAAGTCCGAACGAATCAAAATAATTATTATCGTAGACAGCAACCCAGTGAGTGCCTGAGCCATCGTTAAAATTTTCTATATTTACGACGCACGAACCACCTGCTGGTACGTCATCGAGTTCGTCCTTAGAAAATACTCCTCGAAATCCGACAACGTCATTCAATTTTTCAATTATATCAAAATTACTCAATAGCGTCTGGTACCTGGTAGAGTCATTCCACGTCCGATTCCTAATAGGTTTGGTAGTATACTTCCCGCTAGTCCCATTGAAAGTGGAGCTATTGGAAGAAATCCTCCTTGTTTTGTTCGATTGCGTTTTGTTGTTTTCTTTTTTTTCGACGATTTTGTTTTTCTAGCTGGCATTTATTTTATATTGTTACATAAAACTGAGTGACAAAGTCACTAACGATAGGTTTGTTTGATTCCACGACCTTCAACTGCTTTTTTCGTTGCGCCAGATATTGCCCCTGACACAGCCGCTAGTCCTAATGTACCAAGTACTGGCAAAATGTTTGGCAGTATTGTGCTAGTAATGCTGAAAGTGCTGGTCCAAAAAATCCACCATATTTTGACATCGCTGTTATTTGTGAAACAGATATTTTAAGAATAAACGGTTTTCCTTTATCAAGTTTATCGATTTGTTGTTATGTTAGCATTAATTTAACCGCTGTTTTATTTGAAGTCCCCAGGGATATCATTAAAGAAACAGAACGGCGTTTAGCAACAGCTGCTGATAATTTTTCAACTTGACCGGATGTTAGATATATTTCTCGAGTTGTATACTTGGTTTTCATTATTTTATATCAAGGTTGTTAGACTAAACTTGTACAGTCATTCTTCCTTTGGGCGCGTCAATTGTCAAGAATCTATCACTGACAACTAGCGCATATACGTTATACTTTCGGTTGGCAGTTCGCTAAGTGTCCAGGTGACCTCAATATCAGCAGTTGATCCGATTGCTCGTTCGGAATGTTTCGATATGTCGAAATAAAAGATAGGATAAAGCGATCGAAACTCTTCTACTGATATTTGAGATCCACTATCCGAGTCCTGATATTTTTGCATAGCCTCTATAAGGTACATATACGGCCGAGATATGTTTCTTGTTTCATCGTCAGCAAAATTTCATTCGATTGCACGTTCGGGATAGTGTTTAGAATTTACTCTAACAAATATTCGTCTGACATTAGGGTTATCAAATACGGAATTCTTCATTTCTTGATCATTACGACGTGCCTGTCGTTGAAATACGACGAACAAGTGTCGAGGTAGTTGTTCGCTGGGCGTGGCTGTAACACGCCATGTGTAATCAGTTGCGTTAGGAATTGCTGTTTGATAAATTCTGTTTTGCTGGAAGTGTATCTTTTTTGTCCAATTGGTCAATAATGATTCGAGTTCCATTGTTTTAGCTATAGAGGGATCAACTCGCGGCATCCACAGTGCTAATCTTGTAATAGCAAACTGTCCTTCAGCCACCCCATCAGCGTGCATTATACAATCGTTTTGATCAGCTCGATCTAAAATAAGTGTATGTTTTATTCTGCGAAAAACTTTGTAATATTCACGGCAGAATCCGAAGATTGTACTTAATGGAAGCATCATCGTTATTTGGCGAGATTCTGCGGCAAATGCTTTTCGTTTGGCAAATCCTTCGTTATATTGTTGTCGTCTTATTCTTGTGACCGCCAATCTTATCGCGTCTCCAATATCTCCGGCTGCATCACCAGCTGGATTGGCGATTAGATTATTGTTATCTGGAGCAGGATTACCAGCACCAGTACGAAACTCGCTTGAAACGGCTGTCCCGAATGAGGTATCTTTAAACCACATCATATTTGTGGCCACTGATCTAGAATAATCTTCGCTAAACGAAACAATGTTAAGTATTGTACTTGCTATAGGCAAATGCATTGAAATATCTTCTACGGTTTGACGCTACACAAAATTAAAAGGCAGCAGGAGTCGTCGGCTTTGTTTTCTTTACAAGTTTACGTACTATTTCTTCACCATGTGGTGATAATAATTTTTGTTGTTGTAGCTATCATAGCTCGTTTTGTTTCTTCTGTTGGCGCAATATCTGATATAGCTCGTTTTATTTCTGATGTGGAAACTGGTGGTTTCTCGCCTCTAATCTTATCAGCGATCTTTTGTCCTACTGCAGTGCCTGCTGAAGAAGCTGCACCTGTCGCAAAAGCTTTACTTGCGTCAAGTGCAATTGGTGCAACTTTACGCGCAATTCCTGGTATATTTTCTATAATTTTAGTAAATATGTTTCCAAAAAATCCGCCTACTATTTTTCTCCTATAAATTTTTCTTTGCCTCATCTTTGTCTATAACATATAGGCTCACAAAATTGACGTCGACAACTACGTTGTTGCGCGCAGGTGTAAATAATACGTGACAATTTCGTTGTTGAGATCTATTTGTCTACCTGATTGATCTGTTAATTGCATTGTTATACTTGTTATTTGATTTTCAAGATTAATCGGATAATAAATAACTTGACGTGGACTAATTTGCATGATCGGTCCTGGTGGAACATCTGGCGAGAAACTATATATCGTTTGTCCTCTACTACCCTGGGCTGAATAAGATCCAGATGCAATAGAGCAATTTATTAGCATTGTGTTTACGTCACTTATATTTACCGGCAGTTCACCGTCAAATGTAATAGCTTGTTCAAGAAAAGGAGCAGGATAATTTTGATGATGAAATCCTATCAGTGGTGCGATGCTTGTTTGCGATGTAAAACAAACTGTTATATTTCTTAATGTTATCCTAGCTCGCAACGTATTATAATTCACTGTTAACTCGAAATTATCAGGGTTTAACTTCTCTTTTTGCATAAGCTCTTTTATTGTTTTATTTAGATCAGTGATATTATAAGCTCCTTGTGGAATTTTAAATGTTTTCCATGAAGTTCTTGGAGTAGAACGTACATCATAAATAGAAAATGTAATTTCATCATTGACATCAGTTTTTACTTTAGCCATCGAATTCCAAAACGTACGTGAAATTAGTCCAATTTCATACTGTTTTTCAGGATCTAGTTGTATTGGCGGATTGTAATAAACAGAAAAGTTTGCGCTGTTTCCTGTTGTCTGCGACGAATCAAGTAATAATGTGGTTGATGTTAGTGACATTATATTAATATTTTTAGACAAGATCGCTATGTAAAATTTCATACTCGGATGATGTCAGTAATCCGCTCGATCTAAGATGATCTAGTATATCAATGATTTTGTTATCGATCTCTGCGCTTTCATTACCAGCTTCTTTTGATGATATCAACAACATACGTCGGTCGACTATTTCTGCGTTTGATGTAAACACTTTAACTCCAGATCCAGTTTTTTTCTTTTTCCTCTGGTAATATTACATTTCGTTCTGCTTCGTACTTATTAAGTAGTCTTTTAAAAGTCCAGCCCTTAGCATAACCTCCTGGTTTAGTTCTGTACTGTTGTGCTGTTTTATACAAAGTCTCAGCAATAATTCCTTCTCTTATTCTATTTAACAGAGGTAATACTTCTTCTTTTTTAGCATTTTTAATTTCTTCATCAGCTTTCAAAAAATCATTGTACATTTCTTGTAAAATACCCATCAGTGTTTTGTAATCATCCTCTGACCAATTTCTAATGTTATTAAGATCTTTAAGATTTTCTTTTGTTAAATATTTTTCAATAAATTTGTCATACTCATCATTATGTATTTTTACTCTAGCTTGTTTTCTATAAAATTTTATAGATTCTCCAACAGGCATTATTTTTATCACACTTTCTTGGATCATTTTTTGTTGCTCCGACACATCTTCTATTAACCTCTTTAGCTCAGCTGGATTAACCGTCATTCTTGCTATCGCATGTTGAAGTGCAAGAGGATTGCTTATTAACCTGTCAAATTCAACCTGTCGTGCAACGGGATCAGCAAAGTGTCGTACAAGTTCGTTTACAATTTTTATGGTTTCTTCTTTCGATCTTTCTCCAAGTAAACCTAACAAACCTTTTTCTTGTAATTTTTTAAGTTCGTCTGCGGATAATGTTGATATTTCTGTTGCTTGCCAAGTACTGCTTCAGTAACAGGTTTAAAAAGTTTAGCAGTTTCTTCCTCTGCTTGAACTTGTCCACGTCGAGCTTCTTCTACTTTTTTCTTAAAAGCTGCTCGAGTTTCAATAAATTTCTTTAGCAATTCGATTTTTTGTTGATGCTTGTCCATTATTTTCTATACGCTTTATACAATTCGCCTATAGAAACGTGTTAATACAACAACAAAACATCTTAGCCGTTTCACGCGCTAGTTTGTCAAATAAAAAGAAATTGTATTTGTCTTTGGTTGCTTGATGATATAATTCAATAAATTTATCTTTTGTTACATCACCGCATTGCTCGTTTGCAATATTTCTTACATCAACATTATCTAGTCCGGGAAATAATATAAAACAACCAGTGTTTCGCCTGATAAATCTATCGACGTTGTAAAAGCCTAGGACGAGATAAACAGAATTACATTTTTTATTACGCGACAATGAAAAATAAGATCTGATCTTGTTCATCTCCTCGTTGTTTAGCGGAATATCGTCAAATACAATTATTTTATGTTCAGATGAATCAAGCTCGTTCACTGGAATTAGTTCTTCTGGTTGTCTTATTAAAAATATATCATCGCCAGCGTCAAGTTCATCACGTAGTTTATTGTTATAATCGCTCAGTAGATCGTACTTATCCTGCTGTGGGTTAATTGTGTAAATATATACCTTGTCATAGTTAAAGTTATTGTTGAGTAAAAGATTTAATAACAAATTTGTTTTACCTGATCCTGTACGACCGACAATAAGATAATGACAATCTGGAAGTTCGTTATTATGTCTATGATCAATCAATTGTTCGGTATCAAAATTTAATATCTCCGCCATTGTTGTTATATAATTTTATGTAATGTAAAAATTGTACAACAATAAAATATAATGAGCTACTATACAAAATTTGGAACATTATTAGTAGATTCATCGGCTGAAGGTCAGCAAGGTGACTTATCTAGATACGCAATTCTTGATCAGCTCAGAAATGAAATTAATAATTTATTAAATATCACAAGTGTAGATCAAAATGAAGTCGTCGTTTTCCAGGACAAACAAGGACTATTGAAGACAAGTAATGTACAACTGTCAGATGTACTTATACGAATTCCCACCGCGGTTGTTAATAATATCGTTATTTTTACTGGCCAAGGTAAAATAAACGATTCCGGTAACTCGGTTAACGATTATGTCAAAAAAGCTGGTGATTCGTTCACTGGTAACATTATCATGAATAAAAATAAAATTATAGACCTTGGAAACCCAACCGCAGATAATGATGCCGCAACAAAAAAATATGTCGATGATTAAGAATCTAAGTACGTATTAGTCAACGGTGGTATAATGCGTGCCTTTCTCAATATGAGTAACAATGGTATTAATAATCTTAGAACACCAGAATATGATTTTGATGCTGCAACGAAAAAATACGTCAACGATAGCAACATCCCGATGACGACGTCATTAAAAACAATCAATGATGAAATGACTACACTCAATGCTAATTTTACTAATCACATACAAACGTTTTTAGATTTTCGCAGAAATATATACAAACCCATTAAAGAATTTTTTTGAGAACAACCAACCGTCGACATAAAACTCTCCGACATTAACACAAAACTAAACGACATTGTCAGTGGAATACCTAATATTGTTAGTAAAACTAATCTGATTAAAATTCCACACGGACAAATTAAAAATATCGTGTACACAGTAGCATCAGGATCATCGACATGGACACCGCAAAATAACACTCTCAAACAAACCGCAGAAGTAACTGGGCTGTACAGGCTGTCCATGTACGGTTCGGAAATTACTGCGTCCTCTTCATCATCACCGAATGTATTTTAGAATCCTTTACTGGTGATGCTAAATAAGAACACCAAAGAAACATTTGCGTTGACATCAACGGAAAGGCCTCCGAGACGTTACTGGTGGTGTCTGGAATTTATAGCTGAAACACCATAATTAATCACTTAGGGACTGGCACTATTGTAAACAAATATTATATAATGAAAAAACAGATCATCGATTTCAATCACATTTCAAAAGAAATTCTAAAACAAGATGTGGATGCGTTAATGAAATATTACAAATATTATCACAAAATCTTTGGTGCGTGAAAAAATGTTACAAATATTATAACAACATACTTCGGATAATATCATATTTGCCGTTGTTATTGACCGGCTCTGGTATAATTTCAAGTGGAGCATCATTAAATCCATTGTGTTAATAATATCGGGCGTTGGTGTTTCTCTTGCAACAGCGTGAGCAGCAGGCAGGGTGAACCCTACAAATTGATTTCGAGCAAGTTTTTCATAAAATAAAGGTTCCTACAAGGGCTGAAAAATAAGGTCAATAACGCTAAACCGAACCTCCTAACTTTTATTATTACCGTATAGTTTGAAAAACGATTAATAAATCGTTTGGGTTAGCTCATTTTTGTTATTTTATTTTTGATATTTTGTTTTTTATGTTATAAGGCGTTTAATTTATTCGGCGGGTCACTCAATTTTTGTCGGACACCCTGCCTGCTGCTGTAATTTAAACAATTATTATAAATATTATTAATATGGTTGTCATCGGAGAACCTCATTCAGCTAGATTAGCAAGAGAGCGATTAGAGGCAATTAGAAAATATTTACCTGTTCGTGATGCTGTCAAGCAACAATTACAAGAACGACAAAAATCTCATGTTGAATTTGAAGAGGATACTAAACAATTATTTAAACCAATTACAGAGACAACTAAACCTCTTCTTCCTGTTTTAGAGAAAACCGCTGAGGCAACTGAAAAAATAGCGGAGAGAACAAAACAGACAAAAAGAATTTTACGTGGACTTCCAGCTGGTACAGTTGCTGCTCAGCCAATACCTGTAGTCGCTGAAGCATCAGCTCCACAATATAATGTTGTAATTAGTACTACTGCTGAATTGGAAAATAAATTTACTGTAGATGCTGTTAAAACAATTAGGGGGATTGATGACGCAAATCTATTAGCTGTGCTTGCTTTTACTAGTTTTAGTCGGAGAGAAACATTAATGAAACCTGAAAACGTTAAAGGTATTAGAAACCGTGATCAGTGGTAGAAAGCAATATATCGCATAAACACGAATTTTGAAAAAGTTAAATCTGATGATCCAAAATATCGAGATTATATAAATAAAATTAATATTTTAGCTAGAATGCAGGAAGAAAGAGATAGAAAGGAGAAAGAAATCAATATACAGGCGAAAGTAGAGAAGAGAAAAGCAAGAGAAGCAGCAGCAGCAAGACCAAAACGAAAATATATAAGAAGAAAAAAACCAGCTCCTGAAACAACATCGGAATTATAGCCTGCTCCTGAAACAACATCGGAATTACAGCCTGCTCCTGAAACAACATTGGAATTACAGCCTGCTCCTGAAACAACATTGGAATTACAGCCTGCTCCTGAAACAACATCGGAATCACAATCATCATTATCATTACCACCACCATTAAGATCATCACCACCAATGACAAGGGAAGCAGCAAAAAGAATACAAGAAAGAAAAGAATCAAAATATTTTTCGCCAACCTCACGGAAAATTCTAGAAAAACAACAACAACCACCACCATCACCACTACCACCACCACCACCACCATCACCACCACCATCACCACCATCACCACCACCATCAGAGGAAGAAATAAAAAAACAAATAGAGTTTGAAAAATCACTTAAATTTTATAGAGAATTATTAGAAAAAGAGCTGATAGAAACGAATGACAAAATAAAGAATTTGATGCTACAAATTAAGCTAGAAGTGAACAAAAGTAATAGAGGCTCTTTACAAGAAAGAATAGAAGAATTAGAAAAACAAAAAAAAAAATAGAATCAAATATAAAAGAATCTTATGATATCGGCAAAAAACCTTTTACTGGAAAAGGTCTCTCTATCGGAGGTAATTTTATTCTATGTCCTAATAACGTTATCTCTGACGTTGAACGACTAGAAATCCTCATCGGAGGAAAACGAGCTGGTAATAATTCTCCAGAAATAATTAATGAAGCAGCCGATATTTGCAGACGGTTATTCACCGGCGGTATCATGGACGTTGATGTTTATCAGTCTCTTATTAATGAAATTGCCGATGATTACTATAGTGACTAAGTACGTAATTAAATACAATTACTATAATAAAATATATAGTACTCAACGTGGACCAACTATGGTCAGGGTAATAAACTCACGATTACCAGTATACAAAACAACCTACGGAGATGGACTAGGTGATGTTGTTCAGGGTCTATTTAGAAGGATAGCCCCAAAAGCAATACCGATCGCAAAGCAACTGGGAATGAAAGCTATTGATGCTGTTCGTGAAAAAGGTATTGGTGCTATGGGTAATCTCGCTGGTAAAGCATTTTCAGCGATTAAAGATAGACTAGCACGATTAATACGACGAAAACCCCAACCTGTAAAATTACCTAGTACTGAAGTAATGCCTGCAAATGTCAGTAAAATAATAA
>JAECUM010013522.1:17500-28878 GCA_016617855.1 Megalonaias nervosa | reverse complement strand
GTGACATGGGCATGACTAAATTCAGGAATTTCTTTGCTCAAGCACAAGCAATTCCGTTCGGGTTTGTAACGATAAATTTACATGACCCTAGATCCAGGTACCGTGTAGGGTTAGATAAAATATTTGGTTAAATGTTGAGCAGCAGGGGGGTGAATGACCAAATGATATGAGAAGGGGTGTATAAAATGGATCATCCTAAAAAAACGGAGAAAAAAAGTCAGAGTGTAGAGTAACAATATCGAGCTAACAACGATGATATCGCGTCAAGTTAAAGTGTGGCTTAGTAACTGGGTTGAGCTAACCCTATGGATATAACGATCGGTTAGAAGTCGCGGTTTGGCATGTGGACCGCTAATTCTCAGCCTCAGTAGGAACCTTCCATTTTATAAATAGAGGTCTCTAAAAAAGTGGTCTGTTCACCCCACCCCCACCCTGCTGCTCATGTACTTCATTCAAAAATACAATAGACAATAGAATGTTTGGAAACAAGCCATTATTGACACTGTGAGTGACCTACCTAAATTATATTTTTTCGTTAAACAGATACACCTATACCAGATGGCATCAACGGGAGCACCGGTTACGGTTATGGTTATGTTGTCATATCTGGAGGCAACAAAATCTTCCATTCATCAGACAACAACGCGAGCTTGCAATATGGTTACCTCTGTTATGACGGTAATTTTTATTGACTTGGTTCTCCGAATATTCGGTCAAATCTACTGTGTTGGCAAAACATAATAATTATACTCTACTCCCATAGGTTTTCTGAATACAATGCTATTAAATGCATTACGATCGAGTTACTTTCCATTTCCAGCAATAACTACTTATCGTGAGGTATACCGTGTTGAATAGAAAAAACATCAATGCTTCATATACAAGTAAAACATTTACCGAAAAATAATTAAATTCATTATTTTAATGAAGTTATTTCTAAGAACATATTTTGGGTATGTATATACACGTATATTGTTATGTATGTCTATATCTTTTGTAACTCCTGTTACATGATTTTATCTAATTTTTGTAATTTATATTTTTATTCAAGGCTTTAAATTGTAGTTAATTATCTTTAGTTAGATTTTGATACGTGACTAGTGTGTTAGTAATTTTACGAACACAAAATTACACAGGATCTATAAATACACGGTTTTGTTAAAGTAAACAACTACCACAGTGAAATATACATAACAAAAAAGCTTTAGGACATTACGACATATTACCTGCCCTATGGACTTTCTGTATTTCCTACGAGATACTATACATAATCAATATTCACACTCTATATTAAGTTTTACATCGTTTATAAGGCTGGAAATTGCACATGATTTGTAACAATTGTAAATGTGACGTCTAATGGCAGTGTGACGTGTTAATTTGTTATGTTTCATTAAAATTTAACATACGTGATTTACCTTGTTTAGTGTAAGAAAACGCGCAGTAACCTGTCACTTATTCAAAATGAGTACTACTCCGTTATTCTCTCTCTGTCTCTCTGTCTCTCTCTCGTATCAAATATGTGCGTACTGTTACTTCGGGCGGAAACAAGATGTTGTGTTTGGGTGTCTTATTTAATTGAATCAATCAGAAACAAATATTTGCTTATCTTTATGGAATCGCATTTACAATTAGAAAGTGATAACGGATCGAGATACATATATCATTTTATACCCATAAAAATTAAATTCAATAACCATGCAACTTTGCTTTTCGTTTATATTATACAAGTGATTCTGCTTGTTCGTGCAAAACTTACTGAAAATCTTTTGTTTTGCTGGTTTAGATTTTGTTTCTCCAGGGTCTTATCAGTGCATGCAGGATAAGTCGACATCGTGGACCTGGGAGGGCGCTATTAATGCGTGCAACGGCAGAAGCGCTAGACTTATTACAGCCTCAGATGTTTCGAAATGTCCAACTGGAAGTGCTTTTGATGGAACATACTGGATTGGGATATACAGGGAAAAGCCTGACTGTAAGATATATATATATATATATATATATATATATATATATATATATTGTTACTTGTAGGCTCGTACAAATGTAACAGAAGAAAAGAGTGAAGTCAACAAGCTTTGTATATTTTAACGAAATAATTTATTTCCCTAGAACACAATGTAAAAATTGGTAAATAGGATTTACAGTTTGTGAATATAATCCAAAATTTGATCCTAAGAATGAAAACACAAGTCCTATCACTAAATAGTTCTATTAGAATCCAGGTTCGAATCTCGCCGACGTACAAATATGGAAGGCGATGACGTCAGATGTGGTCCAATGTACGAATATCAACAATTCCTCAACTGAATCACAGTTTTTGTTTCCGAATTATTCCAGAATAAATTTCCATGAGTATCTTTCAGAATCTTTTATAAGAAAGTCAACTTGTTGAGTTTCCAGGAGAATAAATTATTAAATCCCAAAATCAGATGAGAAACAAAGAATCTGGCAACAAATAAAAAAAAAAAACACCTTGATCCTTCAAGATGTTAAAACGACTCTCCTAGAAGAATATTAAGAATGCATATTTAAACCCCAAAACATCATTTCAAGTCTCGCGAGATGGGTCATTTGGTTTCTTACTACAAGAAAACTACCACGTGCGCCAGTGAAGCCCCACTTAAGAACCAATCACAAAAAAACGTTGTTACACATGGTGATCAAGCAAGGAAAGTATGGCCCTGATACTGACCAATCATTTTAACTGCCTGTTTACGTTCTTGCCAGCCCAAGACGAACTAGGTTAACTAAAAATAATTCTCAAGTAACACTTCTACGTCTTAAACAAACAACACTTGCTAAAAGAAAACATCGAACTACTGAAAAAGAACTTTGAATCCCTTCAATAATCATTACAATAAAATGTAATGAAACAAAAATAAAATAAAAAAGAATTTTAAAACTAACACGCAAGCAGTCTAATTATATATACGTAACAATATATATGTGTGTGTCTCATTATGCATACATGATTGTGTCATCGTACATGTATGACCTGGGGGCCAAAGTGGGCCGACAGGTGTTTGTGTCTGAGAGAGAGAGAGAGAGAGAGAGAGAGAGAGAGAGACAGAGAGAGAGAGAGACCATGCTTCCGCTAAAGCATGATGGTGAATATTTAAGATGTCACTCAGTAACATCTGCAATCAATCAACTCTAAATGTAATTCATATGCTGACCGTGTACTTTAAAACTCAATCGAATCACTCGACATCTTACTAATATCCGGATGTGTACTAAATCTGTTTAAAATTCATTTACGGAGTCACTATGAAGAACAAAGAGGGATGTATGCCGATCAGGGGCCGTAGCTTTTCTAGATGGTGTACAGTGAAAGCAACTGCAGTCAGCTGGGGTCTAATCAATATCAACCTGTCTATCATATTTGCTTGAAATCCAATTACAACGATCTGAATTATAATGCAGAATTGAAAGTAAATGGGATGATAACCAGGGGCCATAACTCATGTAGGTAACGGCGTATAATACTGATGATCACACTCGCCAATATCAAGCTGTGGGACTATAACTCTGCCAAATGATGATGGAGAACGCAGACATTCAAACTCTGGCAGGCCTTATAAATATCAAGGTCTTTCTTTTTAACATTTTTTGAGAAATGTTATTGAATTGTTATTAATTTACTTTGGTCTACAAATGCATGTGTTTATAACCTGTATGTTCTGCTAAAGAAGCTGTGTTTATAACCGACTGGATTCTAACAGGCTGCTACCCAGAAACTCCCATCTAAGTCAAACCAGTTTTATTTATCGAGTACATTTAAAGAAATTATGGCTCAGTTTAATTTAACTTAATTAAAATAGTTTACAATTTAACTATCGTCTATAAAAGTCTTTATCACACTGGGGATATCTTCATTGTGATCAATTTTAGAATGATCATGAAAATCAATTTATATGGACATAATTTTTCACAGAAGAAAAATAACAGCTCATTAGTCACACATGCGGTCTTCAGTCTGGGTATGGGATCTAAGATTTTAGGATTATAATTATGTTACCATCCTTTTGGGAAATACTTGCTTATTATTTCACAAGGATACCTACATAGTCATTTTTATTGTACATTAATTTCCTTAAAGCGAGATAATGAATTGTTCAAGAATTACAAGGTGGGTTTTGGGGGGGGTGGGGTTGCTTGATGGGAATTATTTGGTTTGGTGGGGGATGAGGGGGGTTGTTTCTGTGGGTTTTGTTTTTGTTGTTCTAAATGTAATTGAACACCGGACTGTTTACAGTCCAGAATGTACTCTTCTTACTAGGTGTGTTTTTTATTTCTAAACGAGTCAGTTGTGAAATCAAATGGTTATTTTGAATACATTCTCGTCTTAATTAACAAAAGTAAACATTTTAAGATATATGGATGTAAATAAATTAAGTAAAAGTAACATAATTTTTATACGATTTGCGTTTCTTCTTCTAAATTTCATTACGATTCCCATATTTTATCATTTAGCATTGAATTGTTTAAAAGGCTGTGTCATAATCGCCATATCACACCGATGTGCAGTAGGATTTGCTGAGGGACTTGTACGCATAGGTGTCAGCATCGGAGACTAAATTCGATTTCAGATGATGGAAGATTAATAAACATTTAACATATCTGACAACATGGATATAGAGTCTCCCTTTTTCTCCCTCTATCTTTATATAAATCTATCAAACCACGGAACTGTGTTTGTCTAAGGTATGTAATTTAAATGATTTAATATGACTTCTAAATCTCTTACCAATTTTCATTAATTTGCTTTTCAGCTACATCAACAGCAACTACAGCAACATCATCTACATCTTCAAAACCATCAACCAGGTTTAAAACTACAACTGATTCGAGACCCAATCATAATTCGGATATTCCTGTCGTCGAACAAACTGCAAAGAGTATGTCTTACAAAGAAAAATAGACATTGTATATGTTATGTCATTTTATAGGTCTCATGATGCCATCAAAATGAAATAAAACCTCCTTGGGTTGCATACTTTATCCTGTAGTTTGTCTTTAGAAAAGGTCCAGCTATCATGCATACATATTTTCAATAACTTCAAGACAGATTCAAAACCATTCACATTATTAGCAGAGAAAAGGCCTTTTTAAACAAACAAAAGTTAGGGGAAATATTAGCAAATAAAAATCTTCACATGTCATATCACTGCTGCTTGCCGACCATCCCAGTTAGTCGTTGACTAAATGGCTTGCAGGCCAACTGCCAAATACTTCTGCACTACTTGTATTAATACATCCTTGCTAAGTGAACTATGACACCTTAAGTTGACATTTTGATTATTTAACATATGCAGGTCATATTGCTATAACTTGTCCTTTTCTGTTTTCATCTACGTTTAGTAAAATTTTCATAATCTTTTATTCTCAGCATAGTCGATAGGTCCATTGCGTGTAACTACACAGCAGGCATATTTTATGAATGAAAGTAAAATTCTATATAAATAATTGAAGCTGGGACATACTGGATATATAGCTTGAACAAACATAATCAGGTGTTTTGTGTTATTCTATAAGTCACACATTGACACCTGTCCTATATTTAGGGTGCATAATTGTGTGCAAGTGTCGATATATATATATATATATATATACCACATAGATTCAAAAATAGCATGTATTTAAAGTGTTGGTATAAAGCAACTTGATATACCAATAATATTGGTATATCAAATTGTGATTTTCCCATGGCATATGAATACGCAAAAGGATCATGTTTTTATAGCTTTGTACTCTCTAAACATGAATATGAATTCCTTGGAATATTACATTTTAAAAAGAGAGAAAATAACGAGAAAATGATTTTCATGTAAAATAGTTTTATAGGAACTAAAATTTTTATACAAAAAAATCAACCATACTCAGTCCAGGAAATAAATATTATTGAGCTCCACCCTGTGTCGTCTGCTCTCATCTCTGTCAACACTGCTGCTTCCAGTCTCTCCCTCTGGCAAAAATCAAACACTGTGCAACACTGTGAAAAAAAGGAAACAATGACATCAGATAAGGAGCAACATGATGAAGCAACATTTAATCTACTAAACTGTGAGTTAATTGAAGAGTTTGATAGAGACATGGCTGAGACATTTGTAAATGAAAATGATCATTGTGAGTTTGTTAGGGAAGACAGATTTGTACACCATGAACCTGATGATATACTGAAATTTATAGAAAGTAAGCAGAATGCAAACACTTTAAAAAAGACACTATTTGATGTAATGCTAGTGACAGCATTCTTGAAGTCAAAAAATGAAATCAGAAATTTACATGAAATAGACCCATCTGAATTGGATCAGCACCTGGCTGGTTTTACATTCAGTGTTAGGAAAAAAGATGGATCTGAGTTTGAACCGAACAGCTTAAGAAGCATGATCAGCTCCATTGATCGCCACCTTAAAATCAAGAAATATGCAAGTTCAATCATGAGAGGAAATGACACGAATTTTGCATTAACAAGGGAAGCTCTTCGAGCTAAGCAAAAAGATTTAAAATCTAAAGGAAAAGGAAATAAACCCAATTGGAGTCAACTGATCACAGGCGAAGAAATAAATGTCTTGTATAGTAAAAAACTAATGGGGATGGAAAGACCGGAAGCCATTGTTAACACACTGTGGTTTATAACAACTCTGTGCATTTTGGTCTGAGGGGAGTGACTGAACATTACAATCTGAAATGGGGGGATGTTACACTAAAGAAAGATGTGAACGGCATGGAGTATCTTGAACTCAATGAAAGGCAGACAAAAACAAGAACAGGAGACAATGTCAAGAACGTCAGGGATATTAATCCTAAGATGTATGAAAATAAAAACAACAAAGAGAGAGATCCACTTGCTATGTACAAACGGTATGCAGAGCTAAGACCAGCAGACTTATGTCAGCCTGAAGATCCTTTCTATATTGCACCCAACACCATGCCAATCTTCGCGACAAACCCAAAATGGTTTAGTAAACAAATCATTGGAATTAATAAACTTGGATGCATCATGAAAAAAATGAAAGGAAAAGCAAATGTTACAGAAAGAAAGAAATTAACAAACACGAACAGCCGAAAGTACCTAATTCAGAAGTTAAGAGACAAAAACATCCCCCCAACTGATATTATGCAAAATTCAGGCCATAGAAATGTACAGTCTATAAACAGCTACTCAAACATAAGTGACAAACAACAACAGACTTACTCCAATTACCTGAGCAACACCGGCCACCCAAGTAATGATGCTGTCATCCCTCACCCCCACAACAAAGAAATTTCAAACTGCACAGCAACAGACTGTAGTATATCAAGTTCCCAAACGTGTAATATTCAACAGAATCAGATTATCAGCAACCCATTCTACGGATCGAACATCACCGTACAAAATATGTTTGTTATGAACCTCTCGCAAAATGTGAACGAGATCCCTAACTGGGTCAACTTCTTGCAACAGGCGACTTCTCAAACAGGGCCCACACAGCGGAAACGTAGGAGAATTATTGAACGTGACACTGACAGTCAATAGGAATAGGGAAATATGGACAGAAACGATACCAACGAAATATAGTTAGGGTTAAATTGTATCATTACCTCTTGTTCCTTCATTATTTTGATGTTTCTGGCTCGAATCTTAGTCTCCCTATAGATGAAAATGGCCGCACTGTTACTGTTCATGACGACGAACGCTGCAAATCCAATGTTGGCATGCACATTATTTTAAAATAAAATTTAATGTTAACTATTAGGCTTTTGTGTTTTCATTTCATTCAAATATTATTAAAGGAAACATAAAGCAATTAATATGAATGAAATGTACACGAAATTAAAAATCACTATAGAACTTCTTTTTTTAGCGTACATACATGCGAGGGGTTGTGAAGAGTTCAGTCCCCTACAGTGCACTGTTTATGACCGTCAGGTTTATCTCCCATATAAAATGAAAACTTCTATGTGGTATAAATAAAATATATGTACAGGTATCACGGTACCAATTGTTTTTCCATAGACCTTAATGCTAATGTTTGGGGAAATAAATATATTTTCTATCCTAACTGAGCATGCATGTCACACACTTTTGTAGAGAGCAGTGTTAGAATGTCAATTTGACAATGACAGAACCAGGTACTCCATTGCATTTAAGAGAGATAACTCTGCTGGAACTAGACAGGGGTATGAGTTATCTAGTCACAACAGACACATTTTCAGTCATGTGTACCACATTTTCAAAAAATCATAAAAAATACAAAATTATTAATTTTTTTTTCCTTCTCTCTCTTAATGTCCGTTGCTTATATTTTTCGCTTGCAGTGAGCTCTCTAACTCATGTCTTTAAACATTGTGTTTCTCGGCTTTTGTAGATATATACTATAGATTTAATGTGTTGCGAATCCATTAATGTCAAGCTATGTTCCTATCTTAATAGTGTACTAATGAAAAATAACTGAGTGAAATCTCTTTTGAAGAGGAAATAAAGAAAGTCAGTCATACATACATACATACATACATACATACATACATACATATCTATATCTGATCGTTGTTGACACTCGAGTTGACATCCGCACACAGCAATTCTCGAGCACATTTGTCAAACATCTCCATCTCACCAACTCTACGCTCATAAACTGGTTGAAAACAGTTCTGCACAGCTACAGACCGAGCCCTGGAAATTTCCCAGGTTTGACATTTTTGTCTCGAAGAGTGCAGGTGAATTTATGCGACATTACTCATAATGTCCAAGACTGGAAGGTTAACGCAATTCCTGCGTCTTCTTTAAAACAGCGCAGAAATGATCTTTTTTTCTGTTTTGCTATGAATGGCTCTTTTTAATTTCTGTGATTACCAAAAACAAGCATGCTACTATGGGCGCTTCCTTTACAAAGAAAATCTATATGTATTACTCTATACAAAAACAAAATGTACATTTTCGGAATGCGAGTCATACGCTGAAGAAAACATCCTTTAATTTACTTGCAGCACACGGAAACACGGTATGGCGACCATGGATAACTCTTAGTGGTAAGTGTTGTATTTACTCATTAAAAAAGGAAACCAGTTTATTACACAGGTATTGTGTGTGCGTTTGTGCGTGTGTGCGTGTGAATGTGTGTGTGCATCATCTCCGCGTGTATCATATTGTGGGCAAATGTGATGATGTAATGGTAACGCAGCTGAACGTAGAGTATACAAGGCAATATAAGTGTTCGTGAGTGTGCGTTTTTGTGCCGTTCGTTTCGTTTTCATTTATTTTGTCAATATTTTAATGCTAGAGATCAAGCATGATTAGGGCCAACACGCTATCCTGCAAGATAATGCTTACTTATGTTTTCATATCAGTTCGTGTGCATGCTACTGTTGTGTTCTATTACACTGCGAAATATTGAAACACAAAGCCTCGAAATGTATTTGCGTAATAATCATAGACTTGTTGAGTATACAGTTTTAGAAACCTTTACTCCGTTCTTCATTAAAAGACATATGATCGCAAGTAATATGAAAGTAGTCTGACATATTCGGTGACAAATTAAATCACAAGGGAAATCTATTTCTATTGTGCGGTTGATTGTTGTTTTCTTGTGTAAATCTAATACTGCCATGACAAATAATTACAGATCTAGCTATTGTGTAGTCTTGATCTACATTGATATCTATTCCTTGCTTGAGTTCCTCATAACAGTGCTTTTGATTTTAATTTTTCCGAACAGAGAGTGTCACTTAGGAACATGTAAGAGAATTACTGTAACACAAAATAATAATAACATTAAATAGTGGTGACACCATTTTGTGTCAGATACTTAGAGTGGGATATCACCAATATGGATGTAATATCTGATTTTAACCTTTTAAATTTGGTAAAATTCCTCAAAAATAAGTGTCGTGCAATTTTTAGATTCGACAGGACACAGATTGAAGACCGATGGAATACCGAATGGAAGTTTTGATTTACTGTATGACTAAGGCTAGTAATGGTTGTAGATTATGAGTTAGAACAAATCAATCTGACTTCTTTCATCAGTTACTGTACATAAATCATCGTCTTTGGATTTCGTTGACTTTGACAATTGTTCCTTTAATTTTAATAGCTTTTTCCCCGTTCCTTTTCAGTAAGTATGATTAAAGCATTTGCAAGCCATCTCATCGCAAAAAGGAAACACCCCCCAACCCACCCCCTCCCCAAAACCCTAGTAGTACTTAGCTGGTTATTGGTATCTCCTAAAAATATAAGTCGTCCAGATTGATGAATTAGTAAACAATCACTCTTGATGTATTTCGAACTCTAGGTAACTCATGTTTTCATTCATGGTTGTCATTACTCCCCTCCCACCTTTGTTGGGGTGGGTGTAATGGGTTTGGTTTTCGTTATCTAGAGGTGATCGCCGACGGTGTAATTTGCCCGGAGCGAGTAAATGTCAATATAAATTGTGAAATTTACAGGTGGAATAGATAAAGATCTGAGCAGGTATTTAGAACAAAAGACACGAGCCCCCGTTAAAAAAATAAAGACAAAGTTTAATCAAAATTCATAACAATAAAGTTCATAAACAAAAGTAATAATGCATTACGATTGGAAGATACACTTCTTTCTTTTTGAATCAACTTATTCAACGAATTTCAAATACAAATATGATGATACCAATAGCCGATCTGTTAAGTGATAGAATTATCTCATCATCAATCGAGTAAAATCGAACACTGCTTTGTACAGTTTCATAACCTGATGGTCTTGATTCAGTCCAAATTACACAGCGATTATCCCTTTTGACGTCCTTGTGCCCGTAAGTATGGGTCTTCTCCACTTTTCCCTTTCTTTTCCAAATTCTCAGGTGTCTCGCCTCTTTCGCTTCTTCCAAATTTGTGTCCACTTTGGGTTTGTAATACGTGAGACGTCCCGTAGCTATCTCCCCTTGTGTTTCCAAGCTTTCACTTCCAGAACCGTGTCTGTCAATTTTTCTAGACAATCGCTTCCCCTGGATGATTTTACGAGTGAATTTACTTCTTAAATCACTCGGAGTCTTTCTCTTACATTTGTTTCTCTTCAGAAAAAAAAGCGTAGACTGATTTCAAATTTGCTACTAGCACATTTAAACCGAGAGTTTTCATGTGGAGCCACGCCCCATTCACAGAGTGACCAATCTGGATGAAATATAGTTCCCGCCTGAACTAGGTTGAAAACAATGCAGTTCGCCTGACAAACATTGAGTTCCTAACTGATTCCTGGTAACTTTCAGAAATGACAGTTTTCCATATCGATCAGAAGTTGACCCCTCCCGTTCAGTTTAAACAAATGTAGCCTTAATCAATAATCGCTAAACTCATGACAGAGACTGTAGCAATCCGTGCATTATGGCGATTTATACGCGCGCAGGTCTCCATAAATCTAA
>JAECUM010013522.1:0-15000 GCA_016617855.1 Megalonaias nervosa | reverse complement strand
GGTCAAGAAAAAGACAAAAAGCTGTAACAAAACATAATCTTTAATTGGCAAAAGTTGAATATTGAATTTATTGTTGCTGTTGTCGGTTTCATGCCGTTTTTCAGCAAACGATAGGATATACATGGCGGCCAGTATAACTGGTGAAGAACTTCCTATCCACTGGAAACTATCAGATAGCTTTCTCATATACCCACTTTGGCCGAGTCCTTGTCTCTAACCCACGATGAGAGATATGAGATGACAGTGATCTGAGCAGGCAAGCGCATTAGACCACTCGGCCATCAAGTGCTCCAATGTTGCATTTATGAAACTCGTTAAACAAATTTCGCCAATTCACACAAAGATGAAAATTATTCAACTCGTTTCCTAAATTCAGTATTAAATAACGGACTGTGTGTATGTATGTATGTATGTATGTATGTATGTATGTATGTAAAGTAAAAACACTTTAGTTTGAAAAGTAAATTATCAATAAATAAGTTGATGATAGAATATTGTGGTTTCGTAAGTGAAAGACGTAAAATGTTATTGTCTAGCATCAGCATAAGTCACAAACATATTAGTTTCCACGATTACTTAGTACAGATACCCTCGATGAAACTTTGTAAAGCAAAGTTAAATAAATTCTTAATTAAATGGAATTTGAAATCAATAATCAGATGGAATAATAAAATACTGTCTTGTCTACCAATTATTGGAGACAAAAGCAACAACAAGCAAATATAAACTTTATGAGTAGGTAGGCAATATTTATATTTGGCCCCTAGATCTCCATGAATAACATAAAACCATGATGATCTTGGTACATATCTGGAGGGGGCTGTTGTTATACTTAAAAAGACATCAATAAACCCAAAACAAAATAAACTTTATACGTGTTTTTAAAGGTATAAAGTCAAATGATAGTAAGATTTAAATGGAGATAATAGGATAAGTATATGGGATGTTGTTTAGATCGATAGATAAATAGATAATGACAGAGCAAACACCTGTCAGATGCACAAAGATTAACATGTAGCAGCGGGGGGGGGGGGGAGGGGGATGAACAGACCACTTTTTTAGAGACCTCTATTTATAAAATGGAAGGTTCCTACTGAGGCTGAGAATTTGCGGTCCACATGCCAAACCGCGCCTTCTAACCGATCGTTATATCCATAGGGTTAGCTCAACCCAGTTACTAAGCCGCACTCTAACTTGACGCGATATCATCGTTGTTAGCTCGATATTGTTACTCTACACTCTGACGTTTTTTCTCCGTTTTTTAGGATGATCCATCTTACACACCCCTTCTCATATCATTTGGTCATTCACCCCCCCACCCCCCACCCCCCGCTGCTCAACATTTAACCAAATACAAAATATTATCAATAATGATAAGAGAACACCGTTCGGCTAAATTAGCTCGAGAGCGACAGGAGGTGCTCGGAAAATATATACCGGCTCAGAATTTAGTGAAGCAACAACTACAGTCGCGCCAGGAATCTCAAGTGGAATTTGCTGAGGGTGCAGAACAATTGCTTAAACCTATCGTCGATCCAACGAAGAAAATTGTCACGGCAACCGAAGCAACACAACGAACTCTCGAAGCGCTACCTGTTGACATTACTGATCGTATTCAAGCGGCTCAACCTCCACAGCTACTACACCTACCGCCACCAGTAATGCCACTACCAGAAACTAGACAGAGGGTCAAAATAATAGATAAATTTACGCCTGAGGGTATTGATCTTATCAGGGATGTAAAAAAAGTTATCGGTATTGCCGCGGTTGGGTTCGCCGATAGAGAAAAATATGTAAAGCCAGAGTTCGTCAAAAGTATGAAGCGTAGCGACTGGATTAGGGATATATATCGCGTCGCTACTAATATTCCGGAAATTAGATCCGACGAGGAAGTTCATAAATTTAATAGATTCGACGATGCTGTATATGCACATATTGAAAAAAAGTTAAAATGGATACCAACACCAGTATCATCGCCACAGGAATCACCAATAATGTCACCACAACAAACACCATCACCAACACCAATACCATCTCCACAAGAATCACCACAACAACAACGAAAACATCCCCTTAAAAGAATAAAAAACGGCGACCGGCAGAAACCGAACAAAAAGAAGGAAGAAAAATATTTCTCACCGGAAGAGGGATCTGACAATGGCGCAACCGGAAGCGGTTTAGTGGGTGACCTTACCTGTCCCGATAACGTCCTCGCTGATGTTGATCGACTAGAGATCCTCATCTCGGGGAAACTAGCTGGTAATAATTCCCATGAAATAATTAACGAAATATGTGATATTTGTAAACGATTATTCACCGGCGGCGTTATGGACATTAACGTATATCGGTCCCTCATTAACGAAATTAGTGACGATTATTACAGTGATTAATTAGTGATAAATTCGATTAATAAATAATATGATCGTACACGCACGTAGACAGACCGTGGTTTATGCGGTAAACTCACGACTACCGATATACAGAACAATCTACGGAAATGGATTAGGTGATGTCATCCAGGGCCTATTCGGAAGAATAGCTCCAAAAGCGATACCGATAGTAAAACAATTAGGAATGAAGGCGATCGACGTCGTTCGTGAAAAGGCGATTAACGCTGTTGGTGACGTTGCTAACAGAGCGCTTTTAGCGATCAAAGACAGACTAGCGAGATTAATACGTAAACAACTATCGGCTTGACCTCAACTAAAATTACCCAGCACCGATGTGATGCCATCAAGTGTCAGTAGAATAATTAATCAGGCCGCTAATCAGAAATTATCGGAATTAACCGGCGAGAAAAATATAACATCCAGTCTGATAGCAGGAAGTGGTCTTCATGTTAAACGCAAACGATAATATAAATAATGTTCAAGCAAATATCTGATCCCGCGTTCGACATAGACGCGCCGGTTTTAAAGGACGAATCCGTGAGCGATTATCAATATTATTCATCTGACGCATGAGAATCGAATCACCGCGGGCGAATCGAACTTCAGGACCAGGATACGAGCCGATATTTCCTGCCCGCTGAGGCATTTATCGAGGTTGAAGGCAAAATTTGCAAAGCGGATAATACCGAATAAGATAACGATGTCGCTTTTGGTTTTGTCAATAATGGCATCATGGCGTTGTTTGACAGCACTATATACGTGATTGACGGAAAAAATATCGAATCGATCCAGAAGGACGTCGACGTCGCCACAAAAATATTGGGTCTCGCTAGATACAGCGATGATTATTCAAGATCGGCCGGCCCATCAATGATGTTTGCAAAGGACACTTCTAACCACCCAGATCACAAAAATGTAACCATCGGTAATGTAAGAGCCGCAGGAGGAGCTGCCGATGGTCCTGCGATAGTCCGTTGTCGATATATACTTCCGAGCCCGCGTGAACAGAAATATTGTAGATATTCCTAATTACAGAGCTGTCGCTGTTATACTTAGCGATAAATCGATGTTGCTCGAGGGTGTCGGCGGTTGCATGAGGGTCATCGATGCACCCGTAGAAAATATGTAACGCGCAATTTAAAATCAGAACAATTAATTATAAATGTCACACTTAGTTAATGTTACTCTGACTCCGGGTCAGATCAAAAAAATTCAACTATCATCAAAGAAAAACACCGCGACAAAAATATCACTGCGGCGAGGACGAATTGCAGGTGGTCCAAATAAACTATCATTATCGGATCGCCAACGCAGTCAGTTTGATAAAGAGAAAAAACTAAATAAAGGAATTAGGCTCGACCTTTCTGCGAGCTCTATCAAAGAAATCGCCAAATCGGGCGGTATATTTCCACTTCTCGCCGCGTTACCAGCAATAATAGCCGCTGCAGCCCCAGCCGTTGCAAAAGCAGCTGCATTGGGCGCTGTCGGAACCGCTGCTGGAATGGAGCTAAAGAAAGCGACCGGCCAGGGAATTTAAAAAAAAAAACAACGCGGTCTCGGTCTAAGATTACCGGGGACCTACGGAAACGGTCTAAGATTACCGAGATAAATTCTCCCATTCTACCAATATCTAATTTCGATCTGCTTAATGCCGCTAGTGGGTTGAACATAAAAAATTTCAGAGTTGTCTTCATGCGCGATCAATTACCACATCGTGTGATGCAGCACGAAACCGGCATCATTAATCTCGACGAAAACTCTGGTCCCGGTACTCACTGGGTTGCATACGCGATTGATCCGCGCGGAACCGTCTACTTCGATTCGTATGGACTAGCTCCACCTAACGAATTTTTAAAGTACGCGGGTTCAAAAATTTGGTATTCAACGTTACCAACACAATCGATGACCGATCCGCCGATATGTGGCCATGAATCGCTCAATGTTCTAGACGCTATATCTAGATCAGCAAAACCACCTCACAAGGTTGTTCACGATTACACCGCGTCGTCACACTTAAACAAACGTCAATAAAATATAATGGTAGATATCTACGGAAGATCACCCGATAAAATTCGCGGCGATGTCGATTTATCCAAGTACGCCACTCTCGTCGATCTCAGAAATGAAATCGATAATCTACTAAATATCGCGAGCGTAGATCAAAACGAGGTTGTCATTTTTCAGGATAAATCGGGACGATTAAAAACCAGCAACATACAATTATCTGATATCCTTATCAAAATTTTCACTGCGATTGTTAATAATGTCGTTGTTTTCTCTGATCAAGGAAAAATACAGGATTCCGGTAAATCGATTGACGATTTTATTAGACGTGGCGATTCGTTCACTAGCAACATCATCGTAAACCAAAATAAAATGACCGACCTCAGAGCACCAACCGCAGATACAGACGCGGCAACAAAAAATACGTCGACGATGGCGATCGAACAATAATTAACAATGAAATCGCTACATTTAGGACGGATTTCAATAGCCATGTTCAGTTATTTTTAAATTTTTGCAGAAATCTAAATAAAACGATTAACGATTTTTTAGAGGCTCCACCTACCGTTAATATTAAACTTAACGACATTAACACGAAACTCGACGATGTCGTCGAAAAAACTAATTTGATAAAAATTCCACATAGTCAGATCCTTAATATCACATACGTAGTCGCATCGGGATCAACGTCATGGACGCAGCAAAATAATACCATTGAACACACCGCAGAAGTAATGGGTATGTATAGATTATCGACACACAGTTCGGCATCAGTTGATGTTAAGGACGATTCAGAACCACGAGACGTATACCGTAATCCATTTATAGTAAGGATGACCAAGGGCTCCAGAAGAGTATTTACACTGTTGTTGTCGGGGGCGAGTCCTCCCTTATTTTATCGGTGGTTGGAATTTATGACTGAAAGTTATGGATATCTTTCTACTTGAAATTTAGGTTATTTTATAATGACGGATTCTTTTATCAACGTATATAGCCACAGATACACTCAGGTATGCGAGTGTCAGGCTAAATTAAAAAAAATCATCGACGATTACACGATAAAAGTAAAAAAATACCTCAGACGCATCGTTGTTATTGATGTAATTGTTTACTCAGTTTCCGCTGTTGTCGCTGGAACTGGTCTACTATTATCGACGATAACGATGACAGCGCCTGCCATTATGACGATCGTCGTTTCAACAGCAACGACATGTGCGGATATTCTTAACATCATCGCGAAGAAAATATCTACATGTACCGATGAAAAATTACGCGATTACATAAATAAACTATCACTGGTGAATGCGGCATATTCTAAATTATCGTCGTATCTATCTGAATATCTCAGCGATGGCAAAATATCCGATGGCGAATTCGTGATGATCATGGGCGCGTACAACGAGGCGTTCATCGATAAAACGACCGACCAATGTCAGTAGAATTATTGCAATGATTAATCAATCAATTTTCGTAAATCCGACCGGTCAAACCCCCAGCGATTCTCTAATTGTTGTTGGTGATTTTTTGATAAATTTGACAATAGCCCACTAGAAAACGATAAAAAACGGAAAATTTGTTCAAAAATCGCTTTATTGCAGCAGTAAATAGTGATATTCGTGTTAAATATTTCTATAAAAATCACAAAATCATGAAAAACAATTAGAGAATCGATGGGGGTTTGACCCTACCAGTGTTACAAAATCCATTTCATCGATTTTTGGTCATTTTTCCTGCAAAAAACGGGATTTTCGAACACAAAAAAACCAACAAAAAGCGGGATTTTCGAGTAAAATCAACAAATAAAAAAAAATATAATATAATTTTAATAATGGCGATTTTTTGCCAATATTTGACCGACTCATTAAATAATTAACTATTTAATAATGTCAGTGGAATTATTGCAGAAGATCGCCTTAAATACGGCCCCGATAAAAACATCAATGATATCGCTAAGTTCGACAAACCCCGAATTTAGCGTCAACTTTCCCACGGCAATTCCAGCAAATGAAATAGCACTGGCTCAACTACGCGTTTATCATAGTTGGCCCAACATTAGATCAACGTCGTTCGGTGGAAACCCGCCCAATAATTCGATCGTATTCGCGAATAAGAACAAACCGGATGGAACCCCCGATTGGCAGGTTGTTGGAATCCCAACGGGCAGTTATCAGATCGAACAAATCAACGATGAATTTCAACGTAGAATTAAATTGATTACTGGAAAAGAATCAAAAATAGCGATCACTGTTCACGAGCCGACATTATCATGTGCAATTGAAGTAAACTCGCCTGATTATGTCGTGGATATTTATCAATCCTCGGTTAGGCCAATGTTAGGATGGCCCGATATTGCTCCGATTTACCACGGGCCAGCGGAGCCAACAAAAAACGAGGTTCTCACAACAGAAAAAAAAAATATCCAAAAACCGCCTGTTTTTCTCTATTATCTCGATTGGTTAGACGATAATGATTACATGGTTACCGATGGAACCTGGCTTCCTCATTATAATCGTAGTTCCATAATCGACTTCAAACCTGATCCAGTAACAGGACTGCCTATATACGTGGATGGTAAAACCATTGACATTCCCTAAGAAAAACCGATCGATGAATGGGTCTTTCTGATTAAATTTGATCATCATGGTATAATCGGCGATCTGAAAAATTTTTGCTTATCATTATCGCAGCATTACAGCGAGGACGTAAAAAAAAAATGCTATCGAACTAATACAGCATCTCAATAAACTCAGATGGAACATGTACATAATTAATCGATCCTTTATCATAAGAATATTTGAGACCTATAAATCCGCAATATACGGGAACGTCATAAAAATATTTACCGATTACTACCAAATAACAGAAGAACAATTAAAAACGTTCAAAATACCTAAACTAGATTCGCGGGGGTTAAAAAAGCAGCTCGACGATCGTATCGATGAATATTTCCCTAAAATCCGCGCATCGTGGAGAAAAATATCCCCACCGGCAACTGTTCTCAGACACGATAACGATGAATACGGCGGAGGTCGTCATATTTCTCCTCAGATCGTCAATATAACATCAACGGTCGGGGTTAATCTTATGTGCGACGTAATCGATGGTAGCTATCGCGTGGACAGTAAAGAAAGTAGCGCCGCTCAACACGGTTGCATTCTATATACATTCAGTCCCCAGGTGCCTCCATCGTATCGGAGCCGATCAACCCGGTTTACCTGCGCGTGCATAATCCGTATTTGTCGAGGATCAATTTTAAATTTACCGATCAACAGGAGCGTATTTTGGACTTGCGCGGCGAAACGTTAAACATCTACGTACGTGTGTAACGCGTTGCAAAAAAAAATAACAAAAAGCCATCAGGAAACGATGATTTTATGTGAGATCAACTAATTTTTTTTGTGAGATTAATTCTACCACGCTGGCATTGCTATCCTTAGTGTTCTCGTAGCGATCTTATGCGGAGTTCATTATTTTTGTTGCTCGTATTCGCGAGATATTTCTGATTTAATCTTATCGCAAGCGTTAGAGAATGGCACAAACAATATCAGCTGATTATCCATAGCAAAACCCCGAGCCTAATCAACGATTGGTTTATGAGATGGATTAGGTACAACATACTCAAACTCGATTTTTTGTTTAAGTTTTTTGGAAAATGTCGATCTACATATTTTGTTTGCCACGAATCATACTAGGGACGATGCTATGTTAAAATACTTAGCAGCGGCGTACATAGATTTAAACGCAATTTCCTCACCAGTCTCCGTATTCACGGCCTTAACAGGTCTCCGTGTGTACACTTTAAATTTCCCCGCATTTCCACGTGCACAATTCTGACCCTGCGTAATCGTCTGTAAATTATCAAGTGAGTTATTTTGGGGATTTCCACCAATATGATCTATTACGAGTCCATCCTTGATCTCCCCGTTCAAACATTCGTAAATAAATCTAGGTGATAAATAACCCGATTTTTTCGGGCTCCTAACACCAATCATAAAATAACCGGCATTATTAACATTACCGAGTGGTTTTTTATTTTTACAGTGCTTAATTACACCATCGCGAGATGCCTCATAATTAACAAATGTTGGATGCGCTACAAACTTACTTTGTTCCATTTATATATTATGTTATTAGTTCAAATCGAGAATCTAGCAAGGTAATCCTCAGCCGATTTTATAATCGACTCGCCGCCCTTTTTATCGTAATATCGTTTTAATTCTCGATATTTTTTACCGCCGCATTGCACGCATAATCGGCTTTTTCCTTTGACACCAACACCACATCGTATGCACGGCACTGGTCCAAAGCTACCGTTGCGCACACATTGCATATGGTATGCACAAAATTCATTTACGCATGCGCTGCTACACGGAAGTCTGTGTCCGATCATTAACCAACGACATCGATTGTTTGCTCGAAGCATATAAAAAAATTAGGGGAGAGTTTAATTAGATATATATTTTGTCCTAAATATATGCAGAAAATATCCACTGAAACCACGGGGAGGTTTGACCTAGACAGATTTAATAAATTTAGCTTTTCGATGCAGAAATTAGCCCTAACGAACAAGGAAATAACGAAGAGAATTAACGAGGCTAAAAAGGAATTTCGTAAAGTCGGCGCCGTTCATGTGTGGTCAACATTCAGAATTGGCGATATTAATAATACGATGAATGACAAACGAGGAAAAATGATCATCGATTATCTCGATTCGAAATACATCGTTCTGATAAAATTCATCGTAAAGACAGACTATGGCGCATGGATTATTCGTGATAAACGCGACTCCGTTCATAAGTCCGGGGATAATATTATTCTTGATAAGAGAACTAAATCCGGTTTATTGACGGGATTGATAAACCATACTACATGCGATCATATCCAGTAACTGCGGTTGTGTATGGAATTTATCCGTTAAATGATAAACCCGACGCTGAGGATCTAAAACCGATGAAAACAGCAAAAATAAATTGCGTAGCCGAGCGCGTTATGGAACATTTTGTAAATGCGATACGCGGAAATGGATTAACCGATTTAAGACGGGCGAAGATAAACACGTGGGCAGAGTCGGTTAAAGATACTGGGGCGTCCATTAACGACGTTGCTGAGTTGGAAAAATGATTTAAATTCCCGATATCGGTGAAAACGATAACAGGAGAAATTTTACACGAATCTAAGTACAAATCGCGAGGAGCACCGATTGATATTATTGATCATAACGAACACTCTTGGACCATAGCAGTGACAACATTTCCTAGAGAAAGAACAGTTAGGTTCTATCATGGCAATATATTTGACACCATCAAAAATATCAGCAAGCACGATCCCGTATCCGTTTGGTTATTTCAGAGTTCGGAATGCAATCAATACGACCAGTTTGTGAGGCCCAATGGCGATATTTATCGTACTGAATCACTTCATGATGAAATGAAAAATCTCGCACAGCGCCTCGAATCTGATAAAGTGGATCAATTACTTAACAATTGCTTCACGGTTCCATCAATAGCCGCTCACGCCGCGATGAAGAAAAATTCGTGGTCTCCAACACGACGGGAGTTTCTTGAGGATGTCCAGAAAAGTTGTGTCGAATATGGGCATGGCGGGCTGTGGAACACTAAATACGATCCTAATGACGTTATTTCCGTTGATATGGTGGCGTGTTATACCGGAAGTTTTCTCGGATATGGAGAATGTCATAAGTATTTTGAGCGATTCGGACATCCTACACACGAGATGACCAGAGTGTCGATAAACGGACCACTTCGAGATGAGGATCTAACCGGATTAGCACATGTGAAATCGTTTGAATTTTGTGGAGGTCTTCATGCGATTGTCTACGTTTGGTTTAGAAAACATTTTTCAGAACGATGTTGGGCTCCCATAGTGCTGCTGCGATATATGCTCGATGCAGGATTTTTAATATCGTTGCGAGCAAGCGAGGCGATTATATCATACCGAGCTCAGCGCAACGTTTGGTTGCCAGAGTCGGACGTATTTAATGATGAAGAGGATCCCGATATTTTTTGTCAGAAAAAGCGAAATGAGAAATTCGCGAAGGATCTCGGCAGAAAAATAATCGGTAAATTTACTCAGGGTGGATCGAACGATCATAAACGGACGTGTACTAGATTAATCATGGACGATGCTGTACTTGATTTTATAATCGCCGATACGAACGCAAGAAATATTTTCATATGCCGAAGTAACGCGTGTTTATCGGACGGAACAAAGTTAGGAACAATTGTTAGTTATTTTGATGGCGAGTCGCCGCAATTTACTCATTTAAGATCGTCGATGTTAGCGTATGTTTCAATAAATCTACTATCGATGATAAATGAAATTTCATCGTATGCGGTTAGAGTGGCGACTGATTCATTTTATATAAATAAAGAACACGCGGATTTATTGAAACTTAACGACGACGCATCATGGGGTGAATGGAGAATAAAACACGAGGATATAATCGATTATTGCGAATCCGCCGATGTCGAAATCTGTGAAAAATATTACAAAAATAGCGGATTATCGACGATGTCGTTGGCGCCCACTGTGAACGATCCAATAGCTAGACACAAAACCGTCTATCTTAATGGGTGCGGTGGTTCGGTTAAAACGACGCGAGCGATTGATTTATTTAATAGTTACTATGACGTAATCGTTTTAACACCGACGCATAAACTCCCTAGAGAAATAAAAGAACGCGGAGTAAAATCATGTACGTATCACAGTTTTTTTTTAGATGGCGCGGGGATAAATGGGATCCATTGCGGATGGGCCAAAAACACATCCATAAAATCACTATTTGGGATGAGATATGCACAGTGCCGTTGGATGTGTTAAAAACATTTCTCGAGTGGCTATTGTTGAAAAATACAGCGATTATAATGTGCGGTGATCATGGCCAACCCCCACCTATGGTCGGTCAATCCCCACATGTGTGGCTGAAGAATAATGTGGGTTATTATGAAGAAATACACGACGATTACAGAGCCATTGATGAACCGCTGAAGGAATTCAAGAGGTTAATTCGATTACAGCCGAATAAAGTACAATGCGAAATAATGCGCAAGGTAATTCCAGAAACATCAACGGATGAATTTAATGTTCAATGGACCCCTTCTGATCTGATAGTGGCGAGCAGAAAAATAGTTAGAGATACACTTCAAGAAAAATTATTTATGTTGCACAAGGAAAAATTTTTGCACATGGATGTGCCGTTGTGTTACCGTCCTGATGATACCCGAAAACAGAATATCCACGTTGAGATTCCCGGCGCTATACCGAGGACAGAAAAATTAATGTTAAATGATATAGTTTTAGTTCCTGTTGATTACGGTGAGGGTGCGCTAAACGCCGATAAATCGCCATGGACGTTTGGTTATGCCATAACAATTCACTCGTCGCAGGGATTAACCATTGATGATACGCGCATCTGGATTACTGATGATCGCATCGAGTGGTCAAATTTAGTTTATCTCGCTGTGTCTAGGGTAAGGAGGATGTCACAGCTTAGACGGGTTGTTTTGAACTCAGCGATGACCGAGAAAATTACTAACAATGGTATTAATAAAAAACTAGAGAAATATAAACGATGTGACAAAATCGACGCCGATTTTATTGTAGTATTAAGATCGTGGTGGTCAAATTTAGTCTATCTTGCTGCGTCTAGGGTAAGGAGGATGTCGCAACTTAGACGTGTCGTTTTGAACTCAGCAATAACCGAAGAAATTACTAACAATGGTATTAATAAAAAATTAGCGAACTATAAACGATGTGACAAAGAAAATAATCGCGAATTTGATATCGACGCCGATTTTATTGTAGAATTAAGATCGCGGCAGAACAATAGTTGCGTAAGTTGCAATTGTAACATGATATGGGATTACTCGACTAACAATCCTCGACAATTTACCGTTGATAGGATCAATAATGATATTGGTCATATACGCGGAAATGTAATGTTGAGCTGCCTCGAGTGTAATCGACGTCGGAGTGTTGGGGATTTATAAGAGCGAACTCGGCGGTAATTGCGTATCAGCTGGAATTATTTGTAATTGTTCACGCACAAAACCACGTTGAGGCGTGGTTGGGTCTAATCTATATATGGCGGGTCTACCTGTTGATCTAATTACGTCAGAGATTTTGTGAGTTGTTATGCTCCAGATGGGGTCGGTCGCTCTTCTTCTACCGCCTTCGAGTTCACCGGGTTCGTATAAGTATCTTACTGTAACATTACCTAGTATCGGCTGATGCGAGTGATTATTGTATCGATGGGGTATATTTTTATTTACGATCGCATCGACGGGTTTCATGGAAATTGTTCGAGTTATCTCGTTGTTTAACGCGGCTATCACATGAGGTAACCTCGCGACCCATTCACGAGACCGTTCTATGTCGGTGGACATTTCAACTGCGTATTGATGACCGAATAACCGCTCTGCCAGGGTTCTGTTAAATCGTTCAACTATCGCCTGATCGCGGTGAATTTCCTTGTGTCCCCGTCTAACTTTGACGTTATTTTGTTTCATTAATGTTGACACCATGCCGATAAATTCCTTGCCGGGATCAACCTGCAGCAAATGCGGCCAATGAAGAGGTCCACGTTGATAGACGCGCTCAAACGCCGATCCGATTTCGGCTGCTATTTTAGTTGATAATGGTTCCGCTTCTTTGTATCTGCTAGCGACGTCAACGATCGTTAGCGCGTATTTGTACGTGTGTTGACGTTTACCGATTTTAATAACATCGTGAGGCAAAAATAAAATATCAGCCTGGTGAACTTCGTTAGGAACACTGACGTTAAAATTTACGTAGTGAATTGTTTTAGGTGGACTTAAGTATATTTGCCATATCGCTTGCTTAGCTAACCATGCCGCAGCGACACTACACGGAACCTTTGCTAATTCGGCGAGTTTATTGATAGCGGTTTTGCCCTTCCAAAATCCTCTCGGTGAATAACAAATAGATTCCATTATAAAAAAAATAGTTGATTTTTGCCCTTCATGCCGGCTTTTATCAAGAAACTAGCGAACTTTTCTCTGAGAGATTTATTAGGTATAGAATTTAACGCGTGAATTAAATTTACATCCGCAATGTGGCGTTGTTGTAGGTCATTGTTTTTATATGCGACATCGTGGACGTGGCACGCGGCATCGATCTTATTTATCGGATATTCTCCTGGTTTTGAACGATTTTGGTTGTCGAGTCGAATATCAAGACAGGTTCCAGGACCGCAGTAATTATATCCTTGTAGATGTTTTTCACCAGGATACTTCGCCCATGGAGCACCCGGCAATCTACTTAACGAAGTAGCGATATCACCGCCGGTTTTCATAGAAACGAACTTATATTTTTTTGTGCCACATATCGCGCATATGCCGGTAAGTGCGCGTAGTTTATTTCTTGTTGTTATCGTCGATAACCCGGTTGTGTTTGTACGTTTCTTAGAGCGAACACAATATAGATCCATAATAATAGTATAATGGATATCATTAATTTCGCAGCATCGCGAAAACAGGAGCCTGTTAAACATCACCCGGCATTACCGAATTCGATCAGGATAATTATACTTGGTCCGTCTGGTTCGAGCAAAACCCAGCTGTTGCGTAATTTAATAATGAGATGGTTGAAATGGGACAGATTGTACTTCGTAGCGTCATCTGTGGATGATCAACGGTGTTATGAGGTACTTAAAGAATTTAATGATAACGCGAAATTTGTGAACGGTGATGATGTTGTCGATTTCATTACTGATATTGATGATGCCCCAGCTATTGATGATCTTGATGGGGATATCAACAATCTCGTCGTATACGATGACGTGATGTTGGATAAACAGAACAATCCAGCTCGGATATTTTCCCGAGGTCGACATAAAAATACGGATGTCATTTATTTAAAGCAGAAATATACGCAAAATCCAAAAGTAATTAGAGATAACTGCAACATTTTGATTGTGTTTAACGGCGTAGATAATTACACGCTGCAGAACATTTTTTATACCTGGTGCTCTGGTGACATGGGCATGACTAAATTCAGGAATTTCTTTGCTCAAGCACAAGCAATTCCGTTCGGGTTTGTAACGATAAATTTACATGACCCTAGATCCAGGTACCGTGTAGGGTTAGATAAAATATTTGGTTAAATGTTGAGCAGCAGGGGGGTGAATGACCAAATGATATGAGAAGGGGTGTATAAAATGGATCATCCTAAAAAAACGGAGAAAAAAAGTCAGAGTGTAGAGTAACAATATCGAGCTAACAACGATGATATCGCGTCAAGTTAAAGTGTGGCTTAGTAACTGGGTTGAGCTAACCCTATGGATATAACGATCGGTTAGAAGTCGCGGTTTGGCATGTGGACCGCTAATTCTCAGCCTCAGTAGGAACCTTCCATTTTATAAATAGAGGTCTCTAAAAAAGTGGTCTGTTCACCCCACCCCCACCCTGCTGCTCATGTACTTCATTCAAAAATACAATAGACAATAGAATGTTTGGAAACAAGCCATTATTGACACTGTGAGTGACCTACCTAAATTATATTTTTTCGTTAAACAGATACACCTATACCAGATGGCATCAACGGGAGCACCGGTTACGGTTATGGT
>JAECUM010013521.1:0-108901 GCA_016617855.1 Megalonaias nervosa | reverse complement strand
TTGACCTCTTAGAAATAAGAGCATTTGGGATAGATCTATCTTGATTCTGATTCCTATATTTCAATTTGAAGCAATCAGAAATGACATGTCGTTTTTCTTGCAATAGGTACACGTAGGAAGAGACAAGGATTTTGAATTAAGTTTATCAGAAGCTTGAGTTTTAGAAGTTGTGCCAAACTGAGTTTTAGAAGGAGTCGTATTAGGTTGAAATACCTTCCTACCAGTAGACTGCTGAGTGAAAGATTTGCCTACAACAGAAACTTTATGAGTTAAGGAATATTCATCAGGGGCAAGAGCAGCATTTTCCAAGGTTTCGATCTTTTGCTCTTCAAGATGAGTCTTAACATCACTAGGAACACAGTTCTTGAACTCTTCAAGTTGTTCGAGACTTTCATATTCATGTTCACCTTTCTTGGCTAAGCACCATCTATCAAATAACTGCTCTTTTTCTCTTGCAAATTCGACGTAAGTTTGTCCAGTTTCTTTTCTATAGTTTCTGAACTTTTGCCGATAAGCCTCAGAGATTAACGCATAATCCTTTAAGATGCACTCCTTAACCATATCATAGTCAGAACTTTGTTGTACTGACAGGGAATGGTAAATATCGCTAGCTTTACCAACAAATATACACTGTAGTAATTGAGTCCAATGCTCCCTTGGCCATTTCAAATTTTCAGCAACTTTTTAAAAAGGAGGAACATATTTGTCACTTCCTTTTCTCTAAAAGGGGGTACTAGCCGAATATTCTTTGTAATGTCAAAACGTGAATTTGTATGTGGAGTGTGAATGTGCCTTTCACTTGCCAGCTCTATTTCTTTCATTTTAATTTGAATTCCTTTTCATCCTTCTCTCTTTGCATCTGTAAGTGTATTTGTTCTTTCTGTAACTCCATTTGTCTTTCTTTCTCTCTGTCTTCAATTTGTAACTGTTTATCTTTCTCTCTCTCCTGTCTCTCTCTCCTCTTTCTCAAACTGCAACTGCAATTGTTTCTCTTCAAATTGTAACTGCATTTGTTTATCTTCTTTATCTTTCTGTAAATGCATTTGTTCTTTTTCTTTTTCCAGTTGCAGCTGCATTTGTTTTTTTCTCTCCTCTTTCTGAAGCTCGAGCTTCCTTAACTCCAATTCCATCTTGTATTTCATTTTTAATTCCTTTACTTTTATGTCAGAGTCTGATACAGACTTACTGACCAAAGCCAAAACACTTTTATCAAAAACATTCTTCCCTACCAAATACTGAATCAAAATGTTTTTAATTTCTTGTTTCGTTAAGGAAGATTTTGCTTCAGAAAGATCGTATTTTCTGGCAAGTTCAAGCAATTCATCTTGTTTCAAACTATCCAACTGCTCCTGAGTAGGACTAGAAAGAAAAGTTTCCACTTTTGATGACATTGTGAATGAAAGCCTATTGTTCTCACTAAAGATTTCAAACAAAATGTGAAATAGTACTTGGAATTTAAAACCTAGGGGAATTAAAATTTCAAGAAACAATTTTCTGAAATATTTTAGGCAAAATTCATATATCCCAAGACGAGGACCCAATTTTTTTTGTTACGTGACAAGGGCTCGTACTCAGTAACAAAGAAAAGAGTGAAGCCATCTATTGTCTAAAGCTCGAAAATGAAACAGCAGGTTTTGACTCTTAGAAAAAAAAAAACCATAAGAAAACAAACAAACACATTTTCTTATTGTCATTAGCAGATTTAGAAAAGGATCCATTACTCAGGGAGCATCCTAAAATACAGACATCTTAATTACTTTTTTGATCAAAGGTGAAGAATATACAGTTCATTTTCAAGAACACTCTTGTATTTTAAAAGTACTACCAGGACTGAACAAATAGTGGCAGTGATTCAAATGAATTTGGCTGTAACAACCATTCCTGTGATGAATAGCGAAAAGACACGGAAAAAACTTAACAATTTTCAACTTCAATATCAGTGTTAAACACGATGTAAGTCTTGAACTGACAACACCCTGTTGTAGTTTTAGACGGTATCTATTAACATTTGCTTTCCACACATTACTACAACCTTCAAACAGATTTTGCAAACAATAGGATGTGTGAGATATTTCCTTACTAGCTGATTACTATCAAACCTTTAACCGAGGACAAATAATAATATTTTTTTCACCTTAAAAATCAAGATTTTATTAGAATAAATACTGGACAAGGGTCTGAAAACGCATAATTAGAAGCTTATTTAGTCTATATACACTTAAATTGAAGATTGATCGTCGCATACACATGTTATCGCAAAGCCTTTCATTTAAATCACTCAAAAAACCGATCATCGTTGTTAAATAAAGCAGATACAAATTGCTATATGTGGAGTTTAGTTAGTATCTGCCAATTTGTTTCATTTTCTCTGAGCTATGATTGATTGCACAGATGTAAGAAGCACTGGGTTAGACCAATGTTACTGATGATCAATAAATTGAAAGCAATTAAGTCGACGTTTTATGACAACTGGAACATGTGCTTTAAATGTGTGTGTGTGTGTGTGTGTGTGTGTGTGTGTGTGTGTGTGGAGAGAGAGAGAGAGAGAGAGAGAGAGAGAGAGAGAGAGAGAGAGCACAATAAAGTGCATTGGTTTATGATGGATTACTGTTATAATATCTTGCTATAGTAACTACATGAATCTTGCTAATTTTGTCCCTTCAAATGACACTCGAGACACTTTTTGAATATCTGTTAAATAAACTTGTACAATGGCTATTCTTGCAACATATAATAATTCACAATGTATTGCTGTCTGTATATATGTATGTAAGTATGCATGTATGCATGCGTGTGTCTGTCTGTCTGCCTATATGTATGTATGTATGTATGTATGTATGTATGCATGTGTTCATTTAATAGGAAATTAGTAATACGTTCATATTTTATTCCTTTAAGTGCTTTTACATCATCGTCATAAATGCTTTTCAGTTAGATACGTTATTCTTTCACAAGGATTTTTACAAATATATAAAGTCATTGTTATGTCAATTACGCCATTGTTTATAGTACGAAATATATATATAAATAATTGTCTTTTTATTTATTTATAAGACATGTAAAGATTTCCAAGACTGACTAAATCATTAAACACTGAAAACAGTCCTTGGTCTGAATAAAGATGAAGTAAACTGGTCAGAAATTATACAATGCATAAACTAATCTAGAGTATTGATACAATATAGAAAGCTATGTACCGTTATGAACAGCATCAATGGCAATGATATGAAAGCGTTTGAAAGAATATATTTCGTGTTAAGTTCACGACTTGTTCTATATATGAAGTAAAATAATGGACAGATATTACAAAATTTGTCCACTATATGGAATAAATTGTTAATGATTTAGGAAAACACGAAGCGTCATCAATGAATATTTTAATTTAGTTTAAGTTTTCAGTCTTTGGGATCTTTGAAAATCTTGGCAAATTCATCATCTATGCTTGAATTTTGATAAAGATATGTCAAAAGTGAGAGATTTAGAGTACAACTTGTTAAATGGGGAAAGTTATAGTTTCGATGTCAAAACATATGAATGCGATTCCATCGTTCGGTTCGCTTATTCTCCAGCGTTACAACTCCAGGGTCTTAAACTCAGTAACTGAAAGAGCGAGAACCAAAATGTTTTGTAAACTCAACAAAGAATTTATTTCCCTAGGATACAAAGTGAAATTTAAAAAGAACTTATAGGTGTTGTGAACTAAATCCCAAATAGTCCTAAATATCCTATCACAAGTCCAAATGTATAAAGTTCCAATTGAATTTCAGTGGTATTCCAAATAAGTTTCGATATTGAATGTGTTGATGTGCCTGCAGTCTCGCATATGCTAACACTCCCAGTAGCTTGTATTATGATGATGAGCTAACAGTCTTTTGATTATCACAGTAATATAATCCAAAATTGTCATTATCTGAATTCACTATAATTCCAAATTATTGGTTTAGTCCAAGAATATCATTGAGCACTTTTTAATTCTAGTGAATAATAATTTGAACAAATTAATCTACCGAAATCAAAAACTGAACACATCGATAAGAATGATTCTGCTTCAGATGTTAAGGCACGAATAAGTACTTTATAGATAAACAAGATTATCTACCCCTCTACAAACTTATGTCGCAATTAACGTTTTCTGGAAAAATTCTGTCACTTAATGGAATTTTGTAGAAGACTCTAAGGTCAATATCAAGACTATCTTTTAGCTCAAATTCAAGTAAACACGTTTACATTAATAATGATCTGTATATTTAACCCACACTCATAGAGAAAAATTAGAAATATATTATGTTGTGTACAAAACAAATGTCACTGGTCAAGTACACCATTACCTTGATTATGGACAAAGTTAAGTACTAAATTGAAATGTAAATAACATATAATCATTGAAAAGGCCAACTAGTAATAGAAATTAAATATACATAACACAAGCAATACTCAGCAAAGAATTTACAAAGTTTAAAAGTGGCTCACATTTTGGAAAGTGTAATAACTGGTTATTACTTGATGGACTGTTTACAGAAGGAAGGCGAGGAAACAAATGGTAAGAGCTATAATTACAGTACAACAGCAACAACGAGTTCAATGCAAACTAGAAATTCAATTTTTGCAATGATATATTATTTGCTTATATGTTTTAATTAGATCTTATAACAGGTAGATGATCTTGAAACTCGTCATAATTTTCCTATTAGGAACATATTCAGTATGATAAAATGTCGATTCCAAGAAATAAGAAAGGAATCATAATAACATACAAAATTTAAGTGATGGAAGAAAATATTGTACTTCAGCAAAGTTTGATTCTATAACATATGTTGAGTTTATTGAATTGTATGACTCTAACAAGCTTTCTAGCAAATAGTTGTTTAATCTGGTATTTCATAAGAAGCATTTCATATTTAGAATGAAGGAAAACACACACACACACACGCTGACTCTCTCTCTCTCTCTCTCTCTCTCTCTCTCTCACACACACACACACACACACACACACACAGCAAATATCGAAATGGGTATGCAAGAAAATGGGTCATACAAGATAACAGCACACATGTATGTATGTTAAGAAAAATAGTTTTAAAATAGTTTGAAATATTTAAATCATGGCTTTGGGTTTTCTAGTTGTTTTAAATTTAAATCATCATGGACTCAAGAGGATTATACCTTTTACTATATTTATAAAAATGGAATGCGATTAGAAATGCGTTCCATTTTAATCAGTCTCTATGATTGTAGTCTTATCATGACTTTCTGCACAAAGTGTTATATCTTTTCTCATGAAATGTTCTCTCTGACTGCGTTTTTCAACAAAATACCAATATGATTCCCAACGACCTTGATTGCTCAACTTAACTGATTTTTCTGCCAATTAGTCATCTTCCAATATTATTTATACTGCTGGAAGAGACCGAACAATACAAAAAGCAAACAAAGTCCTCTATATGTTATTTATGTTGCCTGTCACCATAAAGCCGACATAAGTTACATTCTTTCACACGAACTACGACTACAAGTGGAATATTAGGAAACAATTGCAAATATCGTGACAAAAGAGATGCGTTCCGTGGATTTATCCCCATTGCATGTGCACTTGTTACCGTGTTTGATGCCAGCGTAATCTATTTACTCAGAGATGAAGTCACTGGACAGTTCGGTGTCGTTGACAAGGAAGTCAACTTTGCACTGCGCGAGCTCCTTGCCGGTGTCTGCATCTTTGACGACCGTTTGCAGTTCCGTACCAATACACTGCATGCTCAAAGAAAATCTCCATGGTTTGTCTTTCTTCCAGATGTGTACACGTATTGATCCAATGCAATCGCATTGATCACAGAAAACTGGGTCAGGAGAATCAGATCGGAATATATTCCACACTACTAGTTTTGACCCTTGCTCAACATTTAGTCTGTAAAGACGAACTTTACTTTCTTCTCCGACGCTAAAGTTCTGTCCCTTTGCAATGTGTTTTTGGAGGGTGTCTTTTACCATTTGCCTTCCATTGATTTCTACAATTTTCTCCTTTGGATGTCGTTTGGGGTTAAATCGTTCTATTACATCCACTCCATACGTGTATGGGCTTATCCTGTTGAGAATAATACCAGGGTCCCAGCGATAAATCAGGGCGCCCCTGAGGATGGCAAAAGCCGCATCTTTTGGAACAATGACTCTCAGTTGTGGATAAGTTGATGTAATGCTGTCAATGACAACCTTTGAGTTTGCTAGGCCTCAAACAAGAAGTATGGACTTGACACCGGGTACATCATTCAAGAGGGTATCGATATGTTTTTTGATTTGCTTCAGTATAGAGTTGAAATAATCTTGCATCTTCTCTCTTGAAATCACGAGAGTGTCTTTTTCTTTATCAAAACGAAACTTTCCATGATAGAGATTGTCAAAGGTTTCCTACAAATTTTTGTTGTTAGTTTCTTCATACAATTGTCCAAACTTGCTGCTGATAGGAAGTAGGGTATCTAGTCCTTCCTTATTCAGAAACTCTCTTTTATTTCCTTCAAATGCATCCTCCAACTGAATCCATGCATATTTGTACTGATCCTTAAACATCCGAAGAAACTGTTCACCAACAACCTGCTCTATGTTCTTCTCGAAAAGATCATTTATTCTCTTTCCTCCCCATGGTCCACCATTTGATGTGTGCTCTTCATGAAGTTTTCCTTCTTTTGTAACACAGTGCACTGCTGTATCTACAGTTCCACCTTAAAGCAACGGTTTTATGTTTATTATTTATGGAGACAACACTTTGACAAGAGGATAAAGTTTGTTTTGTAGATATATTAGGCGCATAAGGTGTTTTAATCGCCGCTTCATATAAGTTTGGTACTTGTGCATTGTATCAAAATGCAAGAGATTTTTCTGATGTGGATTGATAGGACACTCAACCTCTTTATGTAATCATTAGTAATCAACTTTTATCGTGAACCTGCCTCCTTCGTATCAAACATAAATGTATGATCATAGGGAAACAGGATGGATCTCATATGTCCCAATCGACAAGGATATTGCAAAACAGTGCTGATAATTGCACTTTCAATCGTTTCTACTGGGTTTTGTATGCAAACTACAGCTTCATCGCTGAACTGAATTGAAATTTGAAAGGAAGGACTGAATTGATATATCATCTTATATGAGTGGTTAGTGGCGGGAATTTCGTTAGATCAATGCAATATTTGCACTTTATAAAAGAGGCGGTTAAACTTAGCAGAAAAAATAACTGATATACCTCGGAAATCTAAGCATCCATTTTTCCTTCAGTTTTTACGAACTTTTTTGCAATACAATTATTCTGATACATGAGTGAAGCATAAGGACTTGATCAAGTTGTAAATTATTTATTTCGAGCCACCAAACTACAAACTTCAACGTTAAAAAGACTTATTTATTGAAACCATGGTCGCTTTTAATGAAAATAATACATTAGAAATCGAGTTTGAGCTGTCAAATACAAAAAGGCATAATTTACAAGTCAGGGCATTGTTCTGGCTTATTTGATCATTAGAAAGAAGCAATATCTAGAAAACTTCAGCAGTTAATGGAAGTAGTTTAGGCGATCGAGATCAAAGTTAAAAACTGAGATAGCTGACTCATAAGTTATTCACGAGTCTGACCTTTCTCACCATAATTCTAGAGATAATAGTTTACACGGCAAAGTCAATAAAAGGGCACTTTATAAAGCTACGTAAGGGAAGATTGCTTTCTATGACAGTACTACAAAACAGTGCATATACTGGCATGTCATGAAATTACACTACAGGAAACAAACGATACATGTCGCACATATAATCATAGGACAAAATTATTGGTTGCTCAGAAATACACACGAGACATTGACGGAGATATTGTTCTACAGTTCCTAATTACAGAAAAGGATAGGATTCAGATTAGAGGGAAATAACTTTGGAATGAACGCAAGAAAGACGATTTGCTTTTTAAAGCTTGATACCAATCGGCAATGACTGTAATGCAGTCAAGAATCTCCAAATCTAAACAAAACAAACTAACTAAAAATCAACATACTGAAGGACTTAATCAAGATTAGACAATACTAATAAACAGAGGATCTCAAATGGGTAACGATTTAACATTGAATTTATGAAACGAGTTGAATAATTTCAAGGCTCGCAAAAGCTGGAAATTATTTAACGAGTTTCATAAATTTAATATTAAATCATTAACCATTTGAGATTACTTTTCATCACATAGTTTTATTTCAGTAGAAATTTATTAGATAGAAAGAAGAATGAATAATTTCGTTCATTCTGACAGAAGCTGTACCTTTCATTTGTTGTGCGTACAAAATAGTCCCAAACAAAGTTGAAATAGTAAAAGTATATTATACATTTTTGCTAACTATAAATCATAGAATATGCGTCCATCCAAATAAACAACATTTTACAAAAGACCAAACATTTTTCAACACAAAATGTCCAATGCGTGTGATGTCACATTGTTTGATACGGTGCACAGTACCGTTTGAGTTGGCTTACACACCACAGTGCCAATGTTTACGTTGAAATTCCACATCACAAATAAACATTACATTGTTGCGATATTTTGTGAAAAGAAGATTACTGGATGCAGAAATATACATATTTACTGTAATGTATTTGTGACCGGATATTTGTGGTATTTGATTTAGAAGATTAGATTGTACAGAAGACGTAAACAAATCTCATTTTGAGTCGGACTTGCATCACATATTTACCAAGTAATTATGTTGAGGTTGGATAAAGTTCTATCAACTGGGGAGACATGTTTATGTTTACATTCTTCTGTGAACAAATGTGAGGTTTTTTTTTTTTTTTTAATCAGTAAGTTCACATTTAAACCAAGCTTGTATATAGGGTGGATTCCATATATGTAGCTACATATATAACGCCCCTCCATCTCCACCCCCACCCTCGCTATCATCTGAGCAATACCGGCAGTTTTACTTGTTGTTATTGTTCTTGTCATTTTGGGCGTTTTGGCATTTTTCATGTTATGATATGTTATGCATGATATAACAAACCCCTGTGGGTATAAATTGGCAATTATGAAATAGACGAGACCATTTTTCCCCAATTCCCTTTCGCGAGTCGAATCAAAAAATGGCGGAAAAAAATGTTCAATGGAAACAAATAATACCAGAAGGCGGAGTTCAGAAAGTTTTCCCACGATCGCAGCCAATCAGTAAAGCGAATACTGCACAATAATTTCACGGGCTTATTTGGACCAATCAGAATCACATAAAATGATATGTTCACATGTTATAATATCAAAAACACACACTATAGGCAAAGTGCACCGACTATGTGATAATAGTAATAATAATAACTAGAAATAACATAGATAAATTCAAGGAAGAGCGCAATGTTGAGCATACATTTGACGTGACGAGTATACTGAATGACAGGATTTCAACAGTGATGAAAGAGAAAAACATAAAAGCAAATGTCAGAAAAAGTATAATGAATGGCTCTATGTAAAAACATTTTTGGGGTCCATTAACCTATTATTATTTATTTAAAAGGAGCAAATTATAAATAAAATTAAGCATACCGTGAAGTTAATTTATTTCGTAAGTGCCAGTATTATGCTTTTCATGGTAGCTTTTAACTAGTTTTAAAATTCAACGAACAACTTACCATGAGCTAAGTCAGTTCGATACCCTCTAACGTGAATAACATACATTGTGTATGAAAAATTTAGGTACGACGATCATGCTATTTTGTTGTCAAAATCTAAAATATTATTTACACACTTCCAAAAAATTCACAGTACATGAAAAGGATTCAAGACATCACAGGTTAGCACGTTGATCAATGAAAAAATGAATTTCACATACTGTGAAAGTTTGATTTACCTCCCATGTCAATGACGATATACTTCTCACCAGGATTGAACGCTTCGATGTCTGTTGTTCCGATCACTGCCTGGTTCTTGCAGAAAATGGCTGCTGCTTCAGGCTCAAGGGCGAGTTTAAGCCTTTTATTGGGGATTCCTGCCTGAAATTTTGAAATCTATTATTGTAAAAATGTTCACATAAATCTGAATAAATCGTAAACATAATAAGTATTATTCATATGATATTAGTCTACTATTAAATTATTACTATGTATAAGATACAATTATTTTTTAATATATTTGAAGACATCGTCAACAGGTTTTACTGTGGTGTGCTAGAAGCTACACACTGGTGCAACAAATAGATGTCTCAAAATATACAAATAACTTGTCCTGGATATTTATTAGAAATTATGAGGTGTTAGCTTTTTGTCGTTACCAGTAAGGGGAAACTGACTTGTTCACCTACATTTAGAGCGTGGATTGTTCTTTGGCAACAATAAACCTTGCAAAGGAGTAGCAAGTATATGAGATATTTTATAATTTATTACGACCATCAGTTCCCACAATCGATAATTTCCATCGAAATTATAGAATGGATCAGAATCTAAAACCCTTGGTGCAAATTTCTGAACCGTTTCTGATTACATTTCATGGTGTGATGTTTCATTGTCTCATAACACTGGTCACCATGAACAGACTCGTGTATTTTCATAGCATGGGAATGGATCTACAATGCTCTAGACAAGATATATTTACCTCAATCGAAGCCTCCCTCATAAATTGTTTGGCAGAGTCACTCCATATTGCTGGAACTGTTATGACCCAGCCGATTCTCTCTAGATTTACTTTTTTCCCATACGATTGCTTAATCTGAGGCAGAATAAATAACATAGGTAACTACTAAATTAAACCAGAAATTTAACTGAAAACAAATCCGAAAAATACAAATATGTTGGTTATTGTAACTTATTCATTTAGTGCCCCAAATTACACATTTTTAAAGTATTTGTTATAAACTGTTTGAGGGTATATCATCAATTACCGCGTTCTGGAAGAGATTTTAATAACGCATTTATGGATGATGAAGATGATTGCATGTTAATTTTCATGTTAACATTGGTCACTCAGACTAATGTGTTGTAAAAACAGTTTCTATCTCAGCGACGTGAATGTCATAATTGTCATCTGTGTGACATTCTAAATATTATTTTGGGGTATATGAATCAAAAGACATAACATGGATGAGAAAGATTTTATTAAATCGATGGGGAAATTATGTTACTTGAATTATATAAAGAGATTAAGAGATTAAGGGATCTATTTTATGTTGAAAATGGAGGAGGTACCCAAATATTTATCACATTATTAGATTTGTGAGATTTTCAACAGTTGTTAAGAAAGAGAAATTTCAGAAAATCGAAGTGGCAGTAGTTGCCCCATAATACTAAAACAAAGAGGAAAAGATATTTTGATTGGCTGTGTTACACATAAATTCCTCCTAATCAGAAATTTCCAACAAAGTGAATGAAACAACATATATACCTGTCTCCAGAAGAACTAACTTGCATGTATCATAATGCAAAGGCTACTATAAATGATATAAAAGGAAATTACATTTGGGAAATAATTGCCCCCCCCCCCCCCGCTAATATTAAGTAGTGTATATATGATAAAAGTCAGAAATGACAATTTCTTGATTGATTTTGAAGGAAAAAAGTGGGAAAAGTTTGGTAATCATAGCTACTCCAACCGGTAACAAAGTGAATCCAAGTATTAGGGCTTCTGTAGCCTTTATTGGCTGCCTGGAATTTTGAAAGGAGGTACTAATGTCTAGATACATCAGAAAGTAATAGATTACATCTTTTCCAGTCTTTATCCAGGCAATATTTTAGTCTTTCAAGATGTCAATTCAATACCAGGTTACAGGATGGTACTGCGATATAACAAACCAAAAAGCAATGAAAATGCACTGGCATAGCTTGTATAATCTTCTGACTTAAGTATTTATTTTAAATGTTTGCTTGTTTGTTACCATTTTTGTACTAGCCAAAGCGCCAGGCATAGCTTCTATTGCCTTAGTCTTGTCCTTTTCAAAAATACAAGAAATGCAGATTGAAACAGGCACCTTAAAGACATTTAATTAAAATATATAAATCAGTATCAATAGCATGTATATGAAACAAAGACGAGATTGCAGGTGCCAGGTATTGTGATATTTAAGCACAAGGTAAATATATACATATGTTCGTCACTCGTATTGAAATATATTGGATAGTTCCATATTCCAGGACACAAATCTCTACTTAGATCAAAAATGATTATGAATAAGAAAATAGGAAATATAGACAAATGTCCAGCAGATCAGGGATCTTACCCGTCTTTTATTTGTATTATTGCGACACTTAAATGTTTAGATTGTAAATTTAAACAAAATTATAACATAATGGAAGTCAAGTTGACACCCCAAAAAGCATAAAGCACACAAAGATTAGCATAATTCCTGAGCTTTCTATCTGCAAATTACAGAAAGGTGATGGATGATGTGCATTTTTAATGCTAGTACATTACATTATCTTAGAAACGACTGGACGATTTCATTTATAAATGAACTTGGTCAAAAATTTAAGACTTATTGGTATCATTTAAGTTTTCATTTCCAGATATAAGGGTGTGCAGGTCCATCGGAAATGACAGTTAATGGAACTGAGCTTTGCAATGACTAAGAATACACATATTTGATTCAATACAAAGGCAAATATTAATAGAAGTATTGCGGATAAAAAGAACGGTAGAACTATAAGGTTATAAAGAAACATATTTAAACCAATATTTTAAAATAAATAACAAGGGAGTTGGAAAAACTGCAGGAGAAGACCTCACAGCGGGCTTTGGATAAACATTTGCACTTGTGATTAAACCCACAAACAAAATTGGCGAATGTGCTGAGGATATTACAAAGGCCATTAAAGCAAGAGCGGAAGAAGTGGCTGCGCTAAATGGAACAGAAGAAGAACCGGGTCCCGTTGGTAAATAGCTAAGCGCACCAAGGATATCAGAAAAGCAACACAAGCAATTGCAAAGACTATTGAATACTTGCCACAGGCGATAGCTGAAGCCAAAGAAGACATTGATATACATGGAGAAGACGTTTGTGTACTTGTAAAAAGCACCCATATACCTTATGAAGACGTTAGAGAGGCAGTTAAACGGATACCACGAGTGTCACCCGAATAGCAGTCAGAGATGCAAACACCTGTTCAATACTTAAAAAAAGTATTCGCCAGGCGATCTTCACTAATCCTATAGAATTTGCTCTTAATAGACGTCCCAACTAGAAAGAGTACATTATAAAAATGCCATCAAAGAGACATGATAAATGAATGAAAGTTGAATGGCCTAAAATGGTATTCAAAGAGTTTACTGGAAAGAAAGAATGTGCCAGTGATCTGTGGATTCATTCTGTAGAAACGCTTACTGCATCGATTAACAAAGGCACTGAGCGCGGTGAAGCTCTATGGGCAGAATTTATGGGATAAACCTAAATCTAACAGCTTAACAGCGCGTCAACATGGATCGTATTTATTTATCACATCGTTATTATAATGGATGGAGTCAAGTGACACCATTGCTAAATAGCCAGCATGGTCTACGAATAGTAATGTGTAACTAACCCTACAACGGTATTATAAAATCTTTCACATACACGACATCGTTATCATTGTTAACGAAAGATGAACTTCAGTTTGAAGATTGACACATGTATCCATTCATGTAATTACCAGTCCTTGGCGTTTCTCTTAAGATTAGAATTATTATATACATGATGAATACTGGTTGCGGAATTTACCAACGGATGCAGAATTGATGATGCTTGTTCCACTTATTAACGAATACCCATGTTCATCTGCAACATGAAGCGAGAATATTGGATTAAAGAGTGTTCCATTAAAACAGAAGTGAATAGTTTTCCAGTTGATTTATGAAATTTTTGAGGCATCCAAATTCAGAGCTTCGATGGTCCTTGCAATTTTTTATATGACACTTTTTAGCATTATTGAAAACATATTTTTCCATATTTTATTTCGTTTGTAGTTACCTTTGCAATTATTGCATTACTATTTGTGATTGACTTTATATATTAAATTCTAAAATTTTATATAATTAATTCCAAAGATAGCGTTAACCAGCAAATTTAAGAACATTTGTTTGGTTTAATAAGGAAACAAATATATAGTTGTGCAACGCCAGTGAACTGCAACGTTGACTGCTCCATGGATGCTGTTTTAAGTATGATATCAAATTGCTGGTATTCTTTGCTACTCCTTTCGTTTAAATAGACCCCTTTGGCAATCTTATGTAGGAGTTGCCTCCTTACGGCACGTAAGCCAAGAAAAAAGCTAACGGTGTAAAGTTTTGCACGGCAGCTTTTGTTCTGATATATTGAACTCGTTCCATTTGAAATGATGATAATGCCAATTTTTCGTTTTTTTAAAAAAAATTGTAACCATTGTATTTAACGACAACATTTTCCAGAAATCAAGCTGCACTTAATACCATACCACGACATACGCTTTTTTACTCTCAACGATATCACTTGAAAAGTGTTGCTGTAACATCAAACTACAAACTAAACTAATACCACCACCACACAATCCCTCAACAAGTCATTAGATCCAATCGAATATATTCTTTTTGAGGGTGAGATTTTATTTATATCGAGGATATGCAGGTAAAAAACACATCACATTTTTCCCTGTCCTATTATTAGTCATATGATAATGTAATGCGCATGCGAAGTGTTTAGCAATCTTTTTTACACCTCGGACCATTTCTGCTATTTTCACACTGTTTATTTGCTTCATTTTGGACTAGTTGTGAACTGGTAAGTGCATATTTATTATTTGAACAAATTAATGCCGTTAACAAGGCGACAAATAAAACAAAGAAACAATCTTGAACATTTCAACTTCAGCGTGAGAGTTCAGTGGTCATGGATTTCGTGCAGCCACGATGTACATCTTCTCTCGGTCTCACCTCGAATGTTATTGAGAATGCTCATCATGTTTTATATCCACTGTACACCTCCCACCCACCTGTATACCCAGAACAAAATATACAAAATATTCAAGTGACGTTGTCAGACATAAACACAAAACTTGGATATGTTATCTCTAAAATCGCACAGATAATATTCAAGAGACGGTGTCGGTTATAGTCAAAAGTGGGTCATCTAGAGCACCAAGTTAATACAGTTATGGACGGGAGTGGTGAACTAGAGCCAACTTTTAAATGTAAGGAGTGATGTTGTCAACACAAGAGGTCAAATTCTGGAACTCTGTAATGTAAATGCAGGTCTTCAAGAGGATCTCGACCATCTCACAATCAGATCAATGAGGACAATTTTTTTTTTCTTTGGTTTACCTAAGACTTCTCACGAGGACCCCAATCAGATGACAGCCACGGTGCATGATTTAACCAAAAACAAGCTGTTACATTCTAATGCGACTAATATAAAAATAGATCGTGCTCACCTTTGGGAACGCCGAAAAAGGGCAAGAATCGTGCCATTGTAGCCAAAAACAACCTTTACCCTGATAGAGAGCGAGTGTTATCGACAGCAAAAGAGAGGTGGAGACACAGTTCTTACGGTGTATCAGTACAGGTACAGTCTGACGTATATCAAGCGAAAAAGGCCTTGAAAAATTGTTTGGTGAGTGCAAAGCGAGCGAACAAAAGGACCTTTTAAAAACATACTGTACATCGATGGCGAGGTTGTACTCCACTCAAGGTGCCCTCTTATTAGCAACCACCCACACAACAGCGAACACAGCAAAATGTGCAGTGTCCCCAAACACATAGTTCCATGCATTTTAGCATACACTACACAGTTAATTACTTAGTACACTGACATATAGAGCAACGCTTAAGCCGTACAAGAGGGTTGACTACAGATTCTGATATGGAATGTCTGCGGACTTTCCACTGAAAAGAAACAAGCGAACAAGAGGAAGACTTTTGTGATTTTGTGTCAAAATATGACATAATTTACTTATAAGAAACATGGTCAATGAGACATTGTAAGTTAAATTTAGTATTGTATAGGAACCGCTCCGGTGGCCTAGTGTTTAGAGCGTCCGCCTCGGATGAGGGAGGTCGCGGGTTCGAACCCCACCCAAGTCATACCAAAGACTTTAAAAAAATGGTACTAACTGCTGCCTCGCTTGGCGCTCAGCATTAAGAGGTTAGTGACACCAGGCCGACCTGGTGTCAGGATAATGTGACTGGGTGGGACATCATGCCACATGTCTGCTGCATGTTGCCCCTTTGCTAGACATCACTGAACTATCACACTGCAGACATCGTAGCGATATGACTGAAAAATTGTTAAAGCTACGTTAAAAATCTAAATCACACACACACACACACACACACACACACACACACACACACACACACTGAATATTGTATAGACATATTCACTGTTATAGGAAGTTAATCCATAAAAGAAAGATGAAATAGTTGAGGGCTTTTTATTTATTACAGACAAAGGCTTAAAAAGTACAAATTTGTTAGGCTACGATATCATACATACTCGAGACTGAAACTTTAAAACTGCTTCAAAATCCGATTTCAATGCATATGATGGTTCCCTTTATATTTGAAAACCATTCTGATAATGATAATGATTGTAATAATATGACAGCTTGTATGGATATAGGTTCAAATGCATTTGGTAATTGTTTGTTTGATTTATGTAAATCAGCTAGATTGAAAATAGGTAATGGTAGGACTCGAGATCGTGAGATTGGTAAATTTACCGACACAGGCCGTAGTGGATATATTGTCGTAGATTATATTTTGCTGTTTGACAGTACTACTTCATTACTCTCCGATATTTATGTTCACAATATTGCAGCTCATTCTGATCATTTACCTGTAGAGTTTGCTTTAAAATGAGGCGCCGTTACCTCTCATTACGTGAACGCCAGAAATATCAAAACAAATTACAAATGAGATCCTCAACATGCAGCTGCATTCCTGCAAGATTTAGAGAGTAACCATGCCCAATTTGACAACTGTAGGAAATATTTCTGTTCATGACCCTGATAGTTTAGATGTGAGAGAACTCACGGATCTCTTAAATGGCCTTGCAAAATTACTTTAAGCAGTCATATAGTGTAAATGTTGGTAGTGTTTACTTTACCGATTATAGTTCCAAATCAAATGAAATATGGGTTAGTTGTAAGTGTAGGGTTAGTTATTTTGCGTTATGTGAACCAATTATCAATCTATTGGAAAACGTTAAGAGAAACGGATATGTTACTTATATTTGGATAATAGAATATTTATAAGAAATGTGTAACAAAGGCAAAGTCCTAATATAAAAGAAATTATCAGATTAATTATATAATATGAAAAATATATAATCCCAAGAAATACTGGAATTATTTTAAGAAAAACAATAATGTGACATCTGCTGAAAGTGTTTATCCTGAACAATATTCCTAATATTTTAGTACTTTGCACAATCAAAACATCATTTTCAAATGAGAAAACAAATGATTTTTTACGAGATACATATGAAAATGATTAGGTGGATCAAGGAACAATCATTGAAGAACTAGATAAACAAACAGCAGAAGATGAAATATTAAAAGCGAAAAAAAAAAAAAATCCAAAAACACCGAAACAAGATGGTAATGATCATCTTTTGAACGAATATTTCAGACACGCAGTGGAGGTACCTAGACGCTATATAAAGTAAAATATTGAATGAAGTGTTCGATAGTGGTCATTTTAGTACGTAATGGGGCGAGTGAGAAATTTTATCTATATTAAAGTCCAGTGATGCTTGTAATACTGGATATTATAGAGTTATTACTTAACTAAGCTGCTTTTCAAATTTATTTGCCAGTATTTGGAGTGAAAGACAGTTGAAATGGACGAGGGAAATTGACAAACTATCGGGTGAACAATTTGGTTTCAAGAAAGGAGTGGGAGCTAATGACGCCATTTTGTTTAACATTGCTTGATTAATACGTATTGAAGTGAAGGTTTTATGCAGTTTATATCTATTTTATAGGGGCATTTGATAGTGTTTACAGAAATGGTTTGTGGTTGAAGGTTTGTAGACAAGGTGTAATTGACAAAATATTAAATGTTCTTCGTTCTATGTCCAGTGTTCTTAATTCATGTTTATCAAATTGGAGTATTTGCAGTACTCTTTGAGTATGTAGTAGGTTTGATACGCGGTGAAGTTTACTCACGGATACTAATTTCCTTATTTATGGAACATCTGGAAGTATCATTACAATGTACAGGAGAGATCTCTGTAGAGTTAGACGAGTTGTCTTTATTTTGACACTGTTTGCTGACGATTAGTTATATTTTCAGGAAACATTCAGGGTTTGTAAAAGCTCATTTATAATTTGCACGAATACCGTAATAAATAGAATGTAAATATCAATCTTGAAAAAAATGAATTTATGGTCTTTGAAACGGTGGTCCATAAAGGCAAAACAAAGTACGGAACATAGCTGGGAGTAATACTGATATAGTGGAAAATTTAGTGACCTTGATGGAACATAGCTGGGAGTAATACTGATATAGTGGAAAATTTTAGTGACCTTGATGGAACATAGCTGGGAGTAATACTAATACAGTGGAAAATTTTAATGACCTTGATCTTGTTTTCTAGAGTAATAAAAACCTCTTAAACTCAGCAAACATTGGCTGATAAAGCACTAAAAGCAATGCTTATTTGTAATTTGAGAAAATATTACTTAAATTATAATGAATGTTTTAAACCTTTTTTATATGCATGTTGTTCCAGTGTTGAATTACGCATCAGAAGTATAGGTTTTCACGAAGATGACGCCATTTAACGTGTTCAATAAATGTTTTTAAATTATTTGCTAAATATAAAAATATCTACCTCTGACGTCGTTGTATACGGTGAACTTGGAAGAAATCCCACTTAAAATATTTCAAGCTTGTTAAGTTGTAAAATACTGGTTTAGAATTAAAAATTCAGTACTGTATATAGTATATATAACATGTTGAAAATAAATCGAATAATATTATCAATTCGGTTACACTCTTAAAGGGACTTTAAACAGATTTGGTCAGGTGATGTATCCTGTTTCTGTAAATTGCTCCAAGTTATTCCAGTTTTTAACAATGAGCTACAGATGCTTTTATATAAGACTGGAAAAATAAGGTACAAATCTCTAACGAACTATCTATATATAAACAAATACAAGCTGTCTTTGGCTTCAGAGAACCATAAATATCAATCAGCTTTGACAAAAACTCCGAGTGTCTTCCATATCGAAACTATGAGATATGTAAGCAAGTGAATCGAGTACATTGAATTGTAACCCTCCAGAAAAAAATTATGTTCACTAGCGAAATTTATTTATGAAGCTTCTAAAATAAGAGATTATTAGTTCTAGAGTAATTTATTACAAAGATGGCGTATGTTTGTCCATTCTCTCCTTTTCAGCTTTGACGATTACCGATTTGAATTTCTGTTTAAAGATGTACATATGTTATTTCATAGTCACGCAGTATTTGTATTTGTAACATGTCTCCCATGAGCATGTAAATACTTATGATAATAAAATGTTGAATTGCATCGACAGGTTTGTACAACAGCTAGTGAAGGGGGAGATTTTATCCACACCCCGCTTCCAGACACAGCATTACCAGTTAAATTATAAACGATGTCAGCTCTTTAACTCTCCTATTTTATTAAGGCTATTAATTTTGTTTCCTGTCACAAAATTGTATTTTGAAATACCAGGCTTTTTCCGCATTATAAATTTTTTTCGCCATAGTGGCGTATACACGAACGGATAATGGAAAGTGCGAATGTTTTTATGTGTGCATTGTATAAATTCCTTCCAACTCCAACATCTACATCTTAACTTTTCTTGTTTTGGTTGGGGACATTGTTGGGGTAGGTAGATGTGGGGCAAATTCGATGTTGATGACCCTGAAGTCGTTTAGTTTTTATTCCATACTTTCATGCTAGTTTTAGGCATTCTTTCTTAAATAATTTATAGAATATTAAATTTCTTGCAGCAAAAACACTTATTTTCTAAACCTTGTTCACTTGTTCTCAAGACTAAACAGTCAAAAACTGTTGAAAATTACATTACAGGAATTGTTGACGTGAATTAAGTAATTATATATATTTTCTGTCAGAAAGATCGTTACATTATTATATGCAATTTTGGTATAATATCCAAACTGGGTTGTTGATATATGTCATACTCCCTTTTACTTTGGCCTCGGGTCAAAAATTAAAGTATAAGATCTGGCTATTTTACTATATTCATCCCGTTAAACTTTTTTTTCATGATTTGGTTTTTGTGCATTGCTTTTAGGCTTTATTATCAGCATAGAACAATTTATGAACGAAAATATATCTAAATCGATCATTAGCCTTATTGTCCAACACTAGCATAACTGTCTATTTTGATTATATTTCGATCAACCAGATAAATGAAATAACCGGCGTCATCTTGATTATAGGTTATTGAGAAACTCGTCTATTCGAAAGCGTCATTAGACTCGTATCTTTACTATACGCTGATGTATTACCTTTTCCATGATCAGGTCTGCAGTGTATTTGATAGCCCCTTTAAAAACATCCATAGCTAGCATGGTTTTTCCATTTGTATCTTCGACAAGGCTTTCCTTTGTTAATTTCTGTAGGATTAAAATACATGTCTTAATTGGCAATTGGGTAGTTTAATTTTTGTGCACTGCTGGATCGCACACAGAGAAATACACGCATGTTTACGTTTAATTTGAAGAAAAACATCTTTCATAATTAGATTTCAAGAAGTAGTAATAAAGTAAAGAATTAAGAAGAAAGCAACACAAAGAATAGAAACAGATTAAGATCTGCAACAACTGTGAATACTTAGAGTTAAACCAGTACTTTCTTCACTCTTGTACATACATGCAAATCGTCCGTTCGACCACAAGAACACCTATACATGACTGAAGACTAGCAAAAATGATGCATATCATGGTATCTAATGCTCAGCGTTGATAAAATTGTCAATATAAGTTTGTAGGAACCACAACATTCAATATGGCTTATGTAGGATGAGGATGTTTTGAAGTAGCTCTCCTCTTCCCACAGATAAAGCGTTAGATTTTTGATGACAATGTCTACAAGAGGAAGAAAAAAAGAATAGAATATTAGTAGTATAGTTACGCCACATGTGACACTAAGGAGAGTCCAATGTTAAACAGGGAACAAATTTTTGACACAAACGGAAAATGAACATTAAATTGCCATTTTCAAACGTATATGGGAAATAACTGTATTATCTACAATTTGGTTCATATGTTATTCTTGTGTGGTGGTATGTGTGGTAATAATGCTACAAGCTGGTTCAATTTTGGCGAGAAAGTGTGGTTTCTAACTGAACTGAATATTACATCGTAGGTTTATCAGAATTAAAAAAGAGAAAGTGAGAAAGAGGGAGAGGTATGGCAGTCAATAGATAGATTAAGTGTAGACACATAGCACAGAAGAGATATTATCCATTGACAGTGTCTTTCGGACCCTGATGTCAACAAGTTTAACATGATGGGTGATTATACTGACAAGGTGAAATTAACACTAGGCCTCAAGTTTTGTGTAATTCTGTGGAAAATGGGAAATCCTATGTTAAATATGTTAAAAATATATCCGTAGGTTTTATATCATGAGTGATATAGAAACAAGGGGAAAACAGTTTGTTTCCTTTATCAATTTCTGACAAATTTAAATCTGTAATTTTATTTACTTCAATCAAGGAGAACAAGACTAATTAAGGCATTCGGATCACAAACCACCTTGACCACCATTATCTTTCTGTTCATTCGGTTAGTTGCTCATGCGACTCTATTTTTAGCACTCAAGACTTAGTATTCATTGAACAGTTAAGTCGGAAATATTAATAGCTGATCAGTGGTCGCACGCTGGCTTTTTGACTGACCCATTTCTTCCTTACTGGAAATATTTATATTAATGCGTGACGTCATAAATATTTTCTGTTAAGAATTACCCCTGTGCAATATTTGCTTATGCAAAGTAGGTGGTTTTACGTTTCGCGGAATACTTGTTACGTTACGAATTTGTGTTGGTCTTTTCTGTCTTCTTTGATTTTTTTATTTTGAAATTTGTATTCTCTGCTAAAGTACTTACACTTTGGAAGTTATGAGAGGAACAGGATATAGAAAACTGGAAACATAGGTTTTTCAGTTGGAACACTGCGCAGATTATTCATGGGACCAGAAGATCTCGATGGGGGGGGGGGGCGGGATGGGGGAGCGAAGGGCCCAGTTTCGCTGCGTTCGCTGATATATTGTTTAATCCAAACAATCAGTTGATAAATGGATTATTATAGGAACAGTTTGGTCTTATGAAGGAGACCATTCATACCAAATGCTTATAAAATACCTCACTGAAATAGAAACATATATTTTAAAAGATCTGAACCATTATCTTTGATGCTATTTAAATTTTGCTTTGCTGTCTTGATAAGTGTCAATATCTAAAAGAAAAGGGGGATTAATGTATACCAACAGAAAGGGCAATGTGAAGACTTCCTTTATATTGGAGAGCTGTATCTTTGTTGAGTAAAGATTATACAATATCCTTTGCTGCTTTTAGAAACTGAAAAAAAAACCGATATTAAATAATATTTTAGGTAATGTTCGGAACTTTGTTTTCTTTTTAATATAAATTGATGTACTGGAGAATGCATATGTTCTGATAGCACATGTGGACGAAGCAAATATTCCGGGTATGTAAATTCTTTCAGATTTGGAAAGAAATATTTTACTCTTTGAAATAGGAATTCGTCAAACAATGTTCTGTCATAATACTATAAAGTTGACTCCATTCCTTCATTGATAGGTGTCGGTGTCATACTAGAATTAGAGTGCAGTCGGAAAATACATGTAAAAATCCATATATTCATCTTAAATAAATATGTGTAGTTAAACATGCATATTTTACATTGTTATGGTGGAGTAGCATCTTGAAGCTCTTGAAGTAGTACCAATCGTGCTCCTTCCGATCCTAGGCCAGTTGGTTGTAGTGAGTTTGTGCTTCATATCCGAACGAAGAAAATTCTTTGTTCTTATTGAAAAGGCACGATGATGGGGCTTTGATATTAATATCGTGTCCTCCTTGCCACTTTTGCTCAACCTGAATGGTAAGAACATTTTCAGTGTTAGATAGACGAGTCTGACTGAGGACGCTGGACATTCTAATAAACATATACGTGAAGACACATAAATGAAGAATAAGCTCTTCGCTTCCACGCGACAAGGTACTTGTACGAAAGGTTGAACACCCACTTAACAAACTACAGCAACAATAAACAAAGATGCAGTTAATAGTTAGCTCAAGACACAAAGTTGTTATTACGGCAAATGGAGACATACGCACCCAAACATGTTATTAGTTAGTCAGTTAGAGACCTAGTGAGATATAGTTAAAATAATGATGACAGGATACAAATGTTCTGTTAACTTACAGTCTATATCCTCGACAGTTGGTAAATATATATTCAACACTTTGACAAGTAGCCTCAGTTGATATCCTCCCTGTGTCTAGTTTTAAAATTATTCTTTTGATCTACTTTACCTTAGTTACAAATTTTCTCCATAATTGGGCATTGGTCGATTTAGTAAATATTTAGTCAACTGAAAAGATCTCTTCAATACTAAAGTATACACAAAATCCAGGTAATGAAACAGATATTGCAGAACCGAGACTGTAACCAATAAAAGTGCAAAATATTTGATGTAATATATATATATATATTTGTTTGTAAAGTCTGGTTTTCACTTGTCTTGGATGACAATATACCTGTATCGGCGAGGTTGAGGTTAGTTTATCTCGTTCAATAAATGCATATCCGGTATGTGTCGTGCCAAAGTCAATTGCTGCATAGAAAAGACATGGTTCGCTCTCTTCACCTTTCTTAGATGCCATGTATAGATTCGACTTAAATTATCCAATAGAATACACCGCTAAATCCTAAAATGCAAAAATTAAAAATGAGATTTATATGAGTCGAGAATAGGCATCATCGTCGCATCCGACGCATTGCATAAGTGTAATACTAGATGAAATATATTAAAACATGTTGAGAAGCAATGCATGCATGTTGTGCACTGCACTCAGAACGAAGCCAAACTTCATCAGTACTTTGCAAATTTAGACAGTATTATCGAAGCTGGCAATATGTCCCAAATGCAGGTGAAAAATGAAATTCATATACAACTTATGATTTCTAAATGATGGCATCATTGTCTACATGTTTAATTCTTGTGGCGATAAAATTTGGTAAAAGGGTTTGCATACTTAGGTGGTACCACGTTTTTAACGGAAAATTTAATGTGAAAGAAAACAAAATTGGCAAGCCGAGTCAAAATTAATTCATACAAGCTACAAGTTATTTTGATAAAGTAAGTATAAAAACTATGCAAATGGTATATTTAACTGGCTTGATGGTTTTGCTAATACTAACATGTGGTTGTGAGATATTGTTTTTAACGAGATGTATAAACGTGTCCATAAGAAATTTAATAAGCTGGATTTTGGGTTCCAAATCTCAAAAGGTTGGTTTCTGATCTTGGTCTTCCCTAAGGTTTGGAGAAACAGATAAAACAGAACCTATGGAGTAGAATTTCAAAACCTGCAAACTTAGTTTTCTCACGAAACAGTGTCATCCAAACTTGACTTGTATTCCAGTCCAGAAATATACATGCATCTTAGCCAGATTTAGATGTGTATTTCATAAATATGCAATAGATTCTTTTGAAAACATAGACAGAAATCAAATAATCTATGAGCTTTTAATCTTAATCATATCGAAGATGAATATCACATTGTTCTTTCATGCCATGTCTGTGCTAATAGAGAAATTAATTACCACGATAGTGCCTTATTAATCCCATATTACAACGACAACAAAAAAATGTTGATAAATGCATTCACCGGATGAATGAATTCATTGGCGGAATTTGCATACATTGATAAGATTGATTAAGATAACAAGTCAAACGATACATCATAGATCCTAGACAGATATTGGTATTTCTTTGTAATTTGCTATTTTGCTCTTCTCGATGTATGCATATTGTAAATTTGTTAAGTTTTGGCGAGAAGTTGGTTTTGTACATTGTGTCAGTAATGTTACTGACCTGAGATATAGTATTCATCTGTTTGAGTTATTATCCACGCTGGTTTTATGTACAGCTAAAGAACGATCAACTAATTGAAATGAATAAACCTAATACCCGTTCTTTAATTTATCACACAATGCATGTTTAGACATCCATATACGTACGAAATACTTAAAATCAAATGGACAAAGCAACAATCGTTTGACAAACTTTTCTCCATCGCATTTATCCCAAATAAATATTAGATTTATATTGTCTGTTTCAAATCTTGACTAACTCGTACGGCTGCGTAGTTTTTGTACTGTCTGTATTATATACTGATTCTTTAATAACAGCATATTTTGAGTAAATAATAAATTTAATTATTTGCTTTATCTGCTAAGGATGCGACATTATTCATTCAATAGATTTTATAAATAAGACGTTAAGTCTTTTTTATAGATAGATATGGAATTTATAATCTGGTAATGCCGCTTATCTAGAGTTTGAAAAATTATTATTAGATATTGTTTCGTTTACATGTATACATTTAAATACTGACAGTAATTTTCTTTTAGTGAGGATAATTCTGATGTGCATTGAATGATTTCTTCTTTGAATGTGCTGTCTAAAGAAGGTCAACTCAACTAAGAGGCAGACATAGATAGCATATCATGTCATCAATTCTTTTCTTATAATCCCTTTCCCAGTGCAGTTCAGGATGGTTCTTGCATTGCGCATGTTAATTACTTCCTTTTTTTGGATTTATGTAGTTTAATGCGCTAATATTAGGTTGATGTAGTTAACTTCCAGTAGTCTAATGGTATCAAGGTCAAAGCTGATATAAATATGGCTATTTAAATTTCAGTCGAGTATTAACACAAAGAACCAGAATCAAACGTGCTTCTGTTACAAATAGCATTGTCTCTCGATTACAGTTTTTTTCAGTATATAAAATGATTGTAATAACTCAAAGACTTTTGGTTCTATCGCGGTATAGCAAGTATGGATTTCAGCTACATTCTGAATGCAGGAAAAAGGTAACCTGCTCCCAGTTATAGAGCGGCTTCGATCTTTAATCTAGCTTTCCCGTCTGTCCAGCAAACTGAGTTTAGTGATTTGTAATCAAAAACGCATTATTTATTTCTTTACTTTTATATATGCATTTACATGATAAAAAATTAGGGTTTTATTCAAATAACATCGTCTCACCAAGATGAAATATTTTAATACACATCTTTATATGTCTTTGTAATGATCCTGACAGGAAAATAGAAGCCAATGGCAATAAATAATGTGCACGTGACTGTTCCATATCCTTGCAGCATACGTATGCATACAAGCATATGTTTAAGCGCCTATTTGCTAAGAAACGACTGATCATTCCTATCGCTGTCGAGAAGCTGCGATCTTGTATAAGACAGTATGCACTAAGATTGTGTCAGTAGTTGTAAAAAAAATGTCTATGTGACAAAACGTGGAAAACTAAAAATGATCAGGATGAGATAATACTAGTATATAGTACTTACGGAGCAACTGTGTGGCACAAATGGGTGGTAAACACTTATGTCTACTGGTTAAACACTAAGACGAAATAACATAGACAAGGAAGTATAAAGGAATGTTAAAGGTTCTACTTCGTTTATTGAACATTTCGAGGGGGCAACTTCTGGGGAAATGCGTTATGTAGGCACATATAGATGAATATAGTCATATAAATATTAAATATTCCATTTCTACCAAATGAACGTCTTTCCTATCGATTTCTAATTTTATCTGGGGAACAAAAGCGACCTAGTACTGTTGAAAATAAGCGTTATGATAGCCTGGATATTGATTCAACTAGACAGGACAAGAGAGTCTCTAAATACACCTGCGACATGGAGAGAGAGAGAGAGAGAGAGAGAGAGAGAGAGAGAGAGAGAGAGAGAGAGAGAGATGGTTTATATCTAAAGCTACTTTTATATGAAGGATGCACCGAGGTTGCAGACCCAGATAGGAGAAAGCACTTATTATTCCTTTAGCATTCCAAAATGAACATGCGACCTTGGATACGACAGTAAACACTGCGATTAGATCAGCATCTGGTAAAAGGTTTCTATGTCAGGCAACTTGGAAATCTGAAAGTGGTGGCAAAGATGAAATAAAATTAGATTGTTGGACTTACCAAGTGACTGTGAGCTTTATGATTCACTTCAACGGTGTATAGCTTGGTAATGACTTCTGTCTACTGGTTCAACAACAAGACGAAATAAGTTTCGTCAAGGAAGTAAAATGTCATGTCAAGGTCTACTTTTCTTATATTGAACATTTCAAGAGGTCACTTCTGGGGAAATACGTTAGGTTATTTGATATAGATATACAAATATATAATTATAATTTTACTAGATGCCCATTACTTCAAGATATCTCAACTAATAGTTAGAACAAAGTACATAGGCTAGCACAGTTCAAATTAAGTGCTAACCATACCTGAGCGCACTTCGTTCCTATTGATCCAGGTGTTAGAGAGAGAGAGAGAGAGAGAGAGAGAGAGAGAGAGAGAGAGAGAGAGAGAGTTTATGTACCTTTTGAAAGGAACAGATTTGTTCAGTAGTTATCTAAAATATTTATCAGCTATCTCTCCTTTCTGCATTTATTCAGCATCATAATAAATTTAGATAAATATTCATAACGCAGTTATCAAAACCGATATAATAGATGTGAACAAATTCTAGCAGCACAGTCCGGTTCGTACATCAGATTTGATGGCCGTAAAGCATTCTGAGGGAGAAACCTTGTTCATCATAACATTGCAAATGACTGAATGTCAATATTACAGACGAGATACATCTGACCTGCTACCAGATTTTCACTGACATATCAAAGAAATGCTCCGATCAATCCAAATGTAGATTTTATGGTAAAGCTCATGTGAATGCGCACAGGAATTTAAGAGCTTGACTTTTTCTTGAGAGCGGGGTCATATCAGAAACAATTTTTGCCTTTGTTCCTTTGTCCGAAAAGATAAAAGAAAATTCCCAACGCAATATTGGCGATCTCTAACAATTATATACCAGTAGAAGCGGTCACTTGTTATATAGCGTTATCATCAGATAATTAATTACGTTTCGGTTATTATGGCCCCGTGTGGGAATTTAACATTACGATAGGGTCAGCAATGGGCAGTTATGGGAATAAGATATTACGTATGGAATGATTTATTGATGTATGTGAAATCAAATATTACATTTGGGTAAAATAAACTCGTTTGAGAATTTGACAATACGTTTTGATCGATATGGGGCCCTTTGAAAAGTTTAACAGTGGGGGATGGCATGGGATCCTATTAAAATTTAACCTGATGGTTCGATATAGGAATCATGAAAATTAATCATGATGGGCTGGTGTGGCAACCGTATGGAAATTAAACATAGTTTGACAGTATGCGTCCATATTAAAATTTGATTTTAATATTACGGGTGTGACCATATCTTTCTACGGAAATTAAAAAGGATGGGATTATGCACAGATAGCACCATCAAAGCACAAATAAGTCATTCAACTGAATAAAACTACTATATGCATATATCCCACTTGATTTCCTAATACAATTATAGAGATTGATAACAGGCGCGAAGATCTTTGTATCGATGGCAAAAGGCAATACTTGTTCGAATACCTTTTGTCTATCGTGACTTTGACAGCTGCATGTATCCCAATATATCCCAAATATATGTTAGATTATTAGGGCTGAACTGCATATATTTAACAATAATACTTTGTGTGGATTTTATCAATCTGAAAAGTATGTAATGAATATCAGAAATGCAAGAACCATGCCAAACTGCACCAGAAAAGGGTTTATAGCAAATTTTTAGCAAATTTTATAGCAAATGGCCTTATCAAATTTTTAGTTCAGTTTATCTTCATTAGATTACACTTTGAAAATAGAACGCACTGTGCATATCCTATCCCCAGGAAAGGACAAAAGGTTCATATTTTAATGGATACATGTAAAAGAAATAATATCTCATAATAAGTCTTCTAACTTTCAGTTTACCTCAATTTGTGCCGTATAAATTCCATCAGTCCACAGAATGAGACTTGCTTTTCAGGTACAATATTCACTAAGTTAAGATGCTGCATCGTTAGCAACTAAAACTACATTCCTCTTTACTTAGAATATAGCACATATTAGAGAGTCACACTCTAATATACACAGAACCCCCACCAGAAAGCATACCATCTTATTTACATAGAATATTTCATTTATTAGAGTCCAACTGTAGTATACAATGAATTCTCCACCCCCGAAACAAATTTTAAAAAAATACCTTCTTCTTTATTTAGAATGTATCATTTTTAGAGACTGAAACTAAAGCATACACAGGCACGGTCCTAGTAGATGTGAAAATGGACATTCATTTCAGTAGCATAATAGATAACGAGCTTGTTGCAAAAATGTTTTTTCTTCTACGTGAACCAGTCTGTCGGTTACAGTTGTGAAAGGGTTATTAATGTCCCAGACCTATTAGTATTAACATGGAACAGCAAATCTGCATTCCAGTCAGAGTTTTACTGCAGAAAAGGGATAATCCACTTCCGATTACTGGATGCCTTTAATCTAGCTTTCATTGTAGTAGACGTTTCAACAAGACATTACCAATCTGTTGATAACTGAGTCCGGTGATTTGAAAGAAAAAAGCACCATTTACTTAATTTTCGTTTGTGCATTTATAAAATGTGAAGGTATTTTTTAACAACATCGTCTTACTTAGGTAAAATATTCGACATCCACAAGTCAATATTAATCCAGAAAATGAATAGCCAGTGTCAATAAATAAAACTGCACGTGATTGTTCCGTAACGTTGCTAGCAATACCTATGTATACAAAGGCATATATCAGTAAGCGCTTATTTTGATAGGAAAGGACTGATGATTCCTATCGTTATTCAAAATTGTAAATGTGCGACCGTGGATACGATAGAAAATACCAATACTTATTTCAGTAGTTGTAAACAAATTTATATGTAACAAGACTTTCACAAATGACAGTAGTCAGGATGTGTGCCCTATGATTTACTGTATTGGCACAACTTTTGGGAACTGCTGTGGTCTACTTGTAAAACACCAAGTCGAAATATATTTTGACAAGGACTCAAAAATAGACCACGCCTTTTGTACATTTCGTTATGTCACTACAGAAGAAGTGTGTTAGGGAGGCATATGTTAACAGGGAAAGATTACAATCAATTGTTCGTTGTGAAATATACAAGGTTTAGTGTCTCTTAGGGTAAATAAGCTTCAGAATAAAACCTTATCTCAGTTTGTAAAGAAAATGTTTACATTATATTGTACTACATAATTAGCTTGGCAACTAACGAAGACAAGAATACCAGACACTCCTTTGAACACTCGCAAAAATGATCACGTTTAGCTGGGCACAGGCCAGCTGAAAACCGGACTGTGCGGTATAAAACTGGACGAATGGTCACCCTAAGCATGGTTCGTGTAGGTAGCGAATTATTAATTTATATATTTTTATAGAATATATTGAAGTATTGGTAAATTCCAAAACGAAACAAATAATACACATGTGTTTATAGCTTGCAATGAATGTGAGTAGTGAAGGGAGGCACTTTAGCGACAAGGGGACTTCTATGTTAAAAAAGGGTCCCGGCACATTGGCGACAAGGGGAATTTTACATGGGGAGTTTTAATATGGGTGGGCCTATAGAGCGACAAGGGATTGGGCCAGTCTAGCGACAAGGGGAATTGAACATGGGTGACGTCACGGTACTGGACACTGGAGAAACAATGGCAGCAATGTTGCAAGTAGCTGACCTCAGTCAGGCGGAACAGTGTTGCAAGTGGCTGACCTGAATACGCCTTACTCTAGGGACAATAGAGACATATGCATAGAGACGTGGTTAGAGACAGGGTTAGGGGCATAGACATAGCCATACACAGATTGATCGACATCAATCTATCACACAAAAAATCGACTAAAATTTCTTTTAGGCAAGAGAGAATAGGAATATTTTCGAGACAATGGAGGGGCCCTGAAAAGGACCTTTGGCTTTTATAACACCATTCAGTTAACATATGGTGCATTGCACTGGTGTTCTCTTCCTCAAACTTTGACTGACCTCTGGACAGTAGATTAAGACTAGCTTCAGACAGCTTTGTCTCTCCACATAGAGCCTTCGTTTCCAAAAGACCGTCTCTGTGATCTGGTTAATTGCCCATGATGATCTGATATACAATGGATAGTCCGGGTTGAACAGTATCGACGATAGGAGGGTAGACGATTCTACGTTAGTCCACATCTTGTGACGAGAACAGGTGAATGGAATGAGGTGAACCGTGCTTATTTATAGTGGAAGAGCGGATTGAAACGGAGTTCTTTCACCAATCCTAACACAAGTACACAAAATTCAGTCACAGTGCGGAGTCTGTCTTCCAATCTGAAGAGAGCTGACTGTGACGTCACATTTTCTATATAGGTGCGCTAGCGTCTGTGCGCAGTGAATCAATGCGACAGAGTTAGAACATGACGGAACCTACGGAGGCCATGAAATGGGGTGCGCCGGCCGTGGAGACGAGGAGTGATGGCATAGTAGCGGCTACTAAAACAACCACAGTCCTACTTCCAGAAAAGAACGATTTTAATTGGAATTTAGCGGAATTTCTCTATGCACAAGAATTTGTTCCGGTACCAGTACCTTCACCGCTTTTTCCTTCCTTACCGTACGTCAACGATTTTAAACAGAGGCAGAAAGAAGAATTGGAGAAAGTTTTGCAACAGCAGAAAGAAGCAGAACAAGCCTTTCTCATTCAGCAGCAACAGCGAGAAGAAGAAGAGGCAAGAAGAAAATGATAGGAAGAAGAAGAAGCTGAGAAACAAGGTCTAGGAGAGAAGGAGGACAGGGAAAGTCAAACGGTAACGGTACTTTTATCCATTTTGGCAGAGCTAAGGAGTCTGAAATAAATGTATCAGACTTCTTTAATACGACCCAAGAGAAAAAGACCTTCCCTAGCCAAACACTCCAATCCCTTTAACACTCCCACTACGACAGAGATACCAACGCTTGTGATTTCTACCAAATCATCGACAGTAGCAGGTCCAGAAGTAGGTCTTGGCCGTGGCAAAGTGATAAGGCAGTTAAAGCTCATTATTTCCCGTTCCTGCGTTTGTTTTTTAAAAAAAAAAAAAAAACAATGGTCTTTTTCAGGGCCACCCATCTCTCTTGAAAAGAGATTACTCAATGTTTACCAAAATCAATTGAAACTCAAATCCCCTTTTTCCCATGATGGACGTGTGTGAGTGCATGAGTGTAGGCTCTTATTACAAAAATAACAAAGAGACACTTACGTTTTTCTTTCTGGTCTATTCTCTGCAAAAATTTACAATTCAATTTCACAACACAACACTTTAAAAAGTTCATTTTTTTCTTCTTTGTCTTTTCACTCTCTCCTTTTTCTCAATTTTTTTCACTGACACAGATTTTCCTCTTCTTCCTCACTTTCTTTTCGTCTTCTTTTCTTCTCTGTCTGGGTTCTTCTTTTTCGGAGGGTACCTCTTCTTCCTGTTCGGAACCCCTCTCTCCTCCTGCTCCTGTTGTTTCTTAGGGCAGTCTGAAGACCAATGTCCTTTCTCTTGACAATGATAACAGGTATCTTGACTTTTGTCTCTTTTGACGCTTGTTTGCTTTGACGTTGTGGACATTCTGAAGACGAATGCCCTTTCTTCTGACAGATATAGCAAGTATCTTGACTTTTATCTCGGAAGTAGGGGGAGTAGTACGTAGGCTTCTCTGAAGAAAACATTCGTATGACGCCTCGCAAAGGTCTGATCAGAAGTTCGATCTGTGTTGGCTCTTCCATCTTTCTGTGAGGATTGAGAGTGAAATGAATACTCTGAGGGAAGACACTGACCCTTTATATAAGGAAGACACTGACCTTACATTGATATATAGGGGACCATGGCGTTTAATATGTAGTCATTTGACCTTTTGCAATCAAGATAAAACGATGGCATCATTTCGTGAAGAAGGGAAAAGAAAGTAAGAGGCAGAAATGTGACCCATCGCCTAACACAGTAGCTGAAGTCTTGGCTCAAATCCATGCCAGCGATTTTGAAGACGACATAAGTGAGCCAGAATCCAGACCCAGAGAGACTGCGTCAAACCAGAGTCCACCACCAGTAACCCCTGAAAACTACTATCACATTCGAGAGACGGATAAACGGTCTTCTAGAAAGTTTAGAACTACGGCCTACACGTACACAGTGAAGTTTAAAGATTTCAAGTCAGACGTACCGCTGGGGAAAACAGAGGGGTTCATCACTGGTTTGTGGGATTCTTTGTTAACCAAACTGAAACGGCAATGTCGAGCCAACGAAGACGATCGCTTGACACTTTCTATTTATCACGACAGACTGAAGTCCCCCGTTTGGATCGAGCTTAACAGGCCATCAGAACTGACACCTTCCAAAGTCATCGACAAGATTCAACACGTACAGCAGTCCAATGACAAGTTTTACATCACCGATGGAAAAGCGAAACTGTACATGGCCCACGTTTCTCTTCCCAAAGGGACCAGACGCAAAAAGGTGTTATTGGTGGACGACCTTCGTAGCACCAAAAAGAGCCTCATCCAAATTAACAACCCTCAAGACAAGATATGTTTAGCCCGAGTCATCGTGGTGAGACGAACGTATGCCGATAAGAACGACACAGCAGAATGGAAATGAGCCTGGAAACTATGCAACGATCGGACCGAGCCAAACAACAAAGAGAAGCAGAACTCTTGTTACAGCAAGCTGACCTATCCAAAGACACACCTTGTGGCATTCCTGAAATGCAAAAATTGCAAGACGTCTTGGCTCCACGCTACACCTTGAAAGTACTCCCTCAAGAAGTGCATGGACATCTGTTGTTTCAAGGCAAAAATTTCAAAGACGGAAAATACATTCACGCCTATCATCACGATGAATATTTTGATGCCATTACTAATATCTATACCATTACTAGCATCACTGGATTCCTGGGATACAGTTATTATTGTGAGAAATATGACTGTGGGTATAACAATTGAGAACAACACAAGCATTGTGGACCAAAATGTGAGGGATGTTTGGCCTCTAAAACCTGTCTTGACGAAGGACAAAAACGAGTGCATTGGCGACTTGTCAGCGCACTTTTGTCAGCCCAGCCTGTTACCAACAACATCTCATGACGCGAGGTTCGCAGAAGAAAAGTGCTTGTAAACTCCTGAGATTGTGTCCTACTTGTGGACAAGTTGTACGTAACTATGCCACGGTGATGGCTCACAATTTCTCGGGATATGATGGACAGTTTCTTCTCAAATACTATAAGCAACAAAGCACCCAACGTCCTAAAGTGACTTTGAACGGAGCCTAGTTCATTTCTATGCAAGTGGGACAAGTGCAGTTTATAGATTCGATGAGTTACTTGGCCATGCCTTTGAGTCGAATGCCTAAAATGTTTGGAATGATAGAAATGGCCAAAGGCTATTTTCGACATCTTTTTCAATACTGATGCCGATCAACATGCCGTTATATCCCGTTTGCCTGATGCTCACTACTACGACCCCGACAACATGCGCACCGAACAACGAGAAGCTTTCAACGCTTGGTACTAAACTCATGGCTCGGACCCCTTCAAAGAAATGTTAAAATATTGTCGATCGGACGTGGACATTTTACAGTGATGCTGTGTAAAATTCCGAGAATTATTCATGGAGCACGGAGGGATCGACCCCTTGAAGAAAGTCTGCACCATCGCCAAAGCGTGTTCCTTAGTGTACTGCAAACAATGCATGCCCGAGAAGACCCTGGCTGTTATCCGCCCTCAAACGACGAACTTTGTCAAAGGTCAATACTCGGTCAAAACTCTATGCTGGCTACATTACTTGTGTGATAAGGAAGACAAATGGATCCAACAAGCCCGAAATGGAGGTGGTCAAAAGGCCATCGGATCGTATTCCGTGGATGGCTGGGACTTAGAAAACCCCAAGATCGTGTACGGGTTAACGGTTGCTTATTTCACGAATGTCCAATCTGTTACCCTCAACGGTACAATCAAAATCAGTTTTTACAACGTACCATGGAAGACTTGTACGAGGCCACTTGTCAGCGACGCTTAAAGTTACAACAGCAACGATTACTAAGTGGTGGAAATGTGGGAACACGAGTACGATCACCGTTTGAAAACCGACATTTGGCATGGAGGACGGACGAATGGCACCTGTTTGCTGTACCACGCCGACGAGGAGAAAGGAGAAGAAATCAAATACTTGGACGCGTGTTCGCTGTATTCTTACGTGTGCAAATATTGTCACTTTCCCGCAGGGCACCCACAATTGCTGACGGAACACATTGACCTGAACAACATTCGACAAAACGAAGGATTGATTGAATGTAAGTCTTGCCTCCCACGGACATGTACCATCCCGTTTTACCTCACCATTGCCAAGGAAAACTGATGTTTCACTTGTGCCGTACTTGTGCTGAAACGTACAAATAAGACCAAACTTGTCACCACAAGAAGGAAGAACGTACCTTGACAGCATGGGTCAGCGTGGAATTGTTTAAAACTCTGGACCTGGGATACCAATTGTTAGAAGTGTACGAAATTTACCACTATCCTAAGACAGAACAGTACCACAATGCGACGAGACTCAGAAAGGCATTTTCGCAGACTACATGGATGTCAGTTTGAAACTGAAACAAGAAGCCAGCGGCTATCCTTCCTGGTGCCACACTCCCAAAGACCAAGAGAAATTCAAAGAAATAGTGGGAGCAGGAGGGCATCACTTTAGACCACATCGAGAAAAACGATGGTCAACGAATTGTTTGTGCTGAAAAATGGCACAACGACCGTGTTTACCCAAGAAGGAGTATTTGATAGAACCTTCCCGCTACTTCCAGATGATTCACGACTAAACCAAATACACGAAACACGAGGATGTCCTTCGTGAAGACTTGATCCTGGTCAATTATGACGAAGAACTGGACTTTGTACAGGCCGACGAATTTGGAAATATCATTATTGCAGCCTACGTGACATACCATGCTCTCTTAAAATTGTACGAAGCCTTAGAACTGTTAGGAGATCGTGTGTTGTACTTTGACACGGACAGTTGCATCTACATTGATCGCCTAGGTCACTGTCACCCTGACATCGAGGTTGACCGTTTAGGAGCCTGGACGGGCGAGCACCCCGACGACAAGATTCTAAGTTTTGCTATTGGAGGTCCCAAAAATTACGGCTACGAATACCGGGACCCACAAAGAGAAGTACACACCGAGTGTAAAGTGAAAGGATTGATTCTCAATTATCGCACCAGTCAAGTGGTGAACTTTGGAGTATTGAAAGAAGCCTTGCAGTCTGGAGAGGATCAACATTTTAAAGTGACCACCTACGAGCCTCACAAGATTGTTCGTTTAGCCACACACCAAATCGTCAGTCAACCTTTGGAAAAACTGTATCAAACCGTGTACCAGAAGCGAGTACTGCTTCCCAACCACTTCACTTTACCGTACTGGCACGTCGATATTGGTCAGCATATAAAAAGGGAAAACGTCCAAGACCGATAGTAAGCGAGAAAGATGAATCCTTTCAAACAGACACAGTTCAAGTTCGGTGATTCTCAAGTGGAGTGCGAAGCTGTGCCTTGCAATTGCAGGGATCCCGTACGCTGTGACCTCAGCGATTCAGTACCACATCATGGGAACTTTGCTATGACTACTACTACTACTACACCTACCATGGAAAGTAATGCTGTGCGTGTCAAACCTGACGGATGCGAAAGCGATGGCACTCGTTATCGTTGACTCTTTACTGGTTTCCATTGTCAGTGTCATCCTCCACGTGAAACCATACGGCTACCACCCTACGAATGTGATCCATGCCTGAGGAAACTACTTCGGATTTCACCGTACCCTCATCGAAATGAACCTGTGAAAGAAGAATATTCGTTCCATGTGCGTTTGTCTGAATACTGCGACTTTGAAAGTCGTTTCCAAACCTTCCAAGAAAGTGGTCTAAATATATAGGAGGTCCTACCCCCCGAAGAACTAGCCATAGCCGGATTTGACTACCTGGGCAAAGGTGATAAAGTCAAGTGCTTCAGTTGCTTCACGAGTGGGAGAAGAAACACTCGGCTTATCTGGAACATGCTCGATGAGCTCCGCACTGTCACTACCTACCTTTAGGTCCCCCCAGTAATCTCTTCATGGATACTTTACAAGAGAACATTCGTTGTTTGCCCGTGGAGTTGAGAGAACGCATATACCGATAGTTTGTCAAAATACAAGTGAAGCGCAAGAAACAACTGCATCCTTTACGTCACCAGTATTTTAACCACTGGTGCATGAATACTATCAGAGGACTGATTCATTTGAAAGCGTTCCAATGGTCAGACATTGATCAACTACCCAAGAACCAGAAGGCTTTGGTTGCTACTCATTCTACTTACATGGTGACCATACTACAAAAAATTCCAAAGGAAGACTTAGAGGATTACCAAAATCTTTTGCAGGAACAAAAATTGTCAGAAGAGGAAAATTCTCTGCGGTGTGTGGTGTGTGATCTAGTGACTAAACAAGTTGGATATGCCACTGGAGTACGATCAGTTCTGTGCAAAAAGTACATCTATTACCTCCGAAAAGAAAGACATTGCTATGAATGTCTAGTTTAGAAGAGTACAATCAAAATCTACTTCTGGAGCTGAGAGAACGCATTCACCAAGAGTTTGTCAAAATACAAGTCAAACGCAAAGAACAATTGCATCTTTACGTCACCGATGTTGGAACCACTGGTACCTGAATGGCATCAGAAGATTAATTCATTTCAAAGTGTTTCAATGGTCAGACATTGATGAATCAAATGAGTTTCATAAAGTTTTGGATGCCACTCATTCTATTTACAAGGTGACCGCAATACACCGAATTACAACGGAAGAGTTAGAGGATTACCAAAATCTTTTACAATAACAAATCTTGGTTCACGAGGAAACTTCTGGGCGGCGTGTGGTATGTATGTTAGTGACTAAATAATTTTGGTACGGTACTGAAATTAAACCGCCTCTGTTCAAAAAGTACATTTTTTACCTTCAACAAAAGAAGGTATAAAAACTTGCTACCATGCCACGACCTTTATCAGTTGTGATACAACAGATTACGTGGAAGGTAGTCAATGACACTATTCAGACTGTGGAGGATTGCCAACACTTATTACGAGAAGTGAGACCAATGAATTTGGGCCGTCGTGTGGTGTGTGTCTTAGTGACTTCCTCTCTGGGATTTCGTTTACCGGCCGATACCTTGTGGACTCTTTACGAACAGAACCAACCATCAAAAACATGCGGGTGGTACCTTTAAATGTACACGAGAGACTCATCTTGTTGAAAGCCTTGCACTTTCATCTCGATACTTCTCTATCTCACAGGGAAAAATGATTCGTCAACTTGTAGTCACTAAAGATGTTTACGAAGATGTGTGTATAGCTTGTGACTTACAACCTCACTGGAAAGATGTACGTGACTGGAAAAGTCTTGGTTTCGAGGCTTGGACAAAAGAAGTGGCGAACTATGCCCAAAATATGTGATCATAAATTCAAACGTTCAGTGAAAAAAGTAACTCTTAAACCTGTGTTAGTCACAGTGCCAGAAGAACCCGACACCAAGGAAAACCACCCCAATCAGGACAGGACTGTCATCGACATGGACACCTCCGAAAGGCCATTCCGGGAGTACCCCTGTGAGACCGTGCCAAGTGTAGAGACTCTATGAATATTACCCAGTGTCCCTAGGACACCACACCTTCATCTCAAAAAATGTTGTACAGTGACTTGTTATATTCCACTTTGATTGCTTTGATGTGTATTTTACTGATGTACTTAACCATTTGGCTTTTGTGTATTTTTGTCTTTCGTGTCCAATTTTAAAATTTTGAAATAAACGTGTCCTGAAAAAGTATAAAAACTCTTGCCTTATCTGTGTTCGTTTTAAAAATGACATCCTCTGCACTATGGCTAACTCTGCTGTCTCTGCTCCCTCTTTCTCCACTTTCAAAGTTATCGATGAAAACTTAGATGGTGGTAGTTGGGAGGCCTTGTATCTTCGCCATCATTTTAACATGTTAATTGCTGGACCGAGCGGTTCAGGCAAAACCGAATTTGTCAAACGTTCGATCGAACATAAAAATCATTTGATCGATCGTTCACCTCAACGTATCGTGTGGTGTTACAAAGAGTGGCAATCGGAGTACAGTCTCCTGCGAGAAAGTCAAGGCGATTCCATCGTTTTTGTGGAAGGCATTCCTGGCGAAGACGACGGGATCGTGTCTCATCCGAGTCAAACTCATCTGGTCATCTTCGACGACGTGTTAGGAGAAGACGAAGAAGAAATTAAACTGGTTTACGCGCAAAGGGCATCACCGTAATGCCAGTGTCATTTACATTACCCAAAATTTGTTTCAACAAAGTAAAGCCCATCACACCATCAGTCTCAATGCTTGTTACGTGGTCTTGTTTAAAAGCCATAGAGATAAATCGCAAGTGTTAACCAAACAGTTAGGAACACCTTGGCTAACTCATGCGTACGACGATGCCACTCAAATTCCTCACGCCTATTTACTCGTGGATTTAAAACCCACTACTCCCGATTATTTGCGATTTCGTACCCATCTGTTTCACCACTGGTGCCAAGACGGAAGGCCCGTCGTGCACACGTCCCTTCGACTTAAGAAAAGTCTATAAAAACCTCGGACACTTTTGGTCTGTCTCACACAGCGTCAACATGACGTCCCTTCAGTCTCATCTTCCCGTCAAATTGATTCGTGGCTTGTACGGCATCAGTCGCGAAAAAAATCCACAAATACTTGCTCATGTCTTAGAAACCAGTCTCAGAAAAGTCTTGCGATGGCTTACGGTGACAGCACGTCAATTACTTCAAGGTATCAATCACATGCCTCATCAAACCAAGCGCTTTTCTGAGAGAAACAAAGTAGCCTTGACGCTACTAGCCGATCCTCGCATCGACACTCAAACCAAAAAGCAAATCATTTTGAAACCTGGACGTAGCGGTTCTCTAGGAGGTATCATCATTCGCCCCCTCTTAAAATGGGATCCCAATGCCCCAAAAGTCATCCCCAAGATAAAAGCCACTCCCCGACCCAAACGTATCCAAAAGAAAAACAGCAGTGCTGTCAAGACCAGGTCACAACCCCAAAAAAAGAAACGTCCCCAGACAGAAAGAAAAGTCCCAAGAAAAGACCACAGAAAACAGCTTCTACCAGCAAGGTGGGTACCGCGGCCAGGGCGCAACCATACATCCCCAAGCCACGACCTGCAGCGACGGTGACTGCGTCTCCAGTAGCCTTAGGTTCTTCCACTTCTCCGTTGCTTGTGATGCCAGCCAAACCCAATCTGACACGCGTCTATCCAAACTTGATGAAAAAATGGAAACCCGTGTCTCCAGGAACGTCTCCAGCGGTGACACTCTCCTCCTCTTTAGCTGCAGTGGCAGCTGCTAACAAACTGTCTGCCCCAAAATCAAAGTCCAAGAGAGATCGGGTATTTTACAGAGTTTACTGTATTTATCCAAGCAAGAATTGTCCTGATTTAGTCCGTTGCGAACCCCTCAACGTCAAATGATGCCTGCCATGAAAATGATACGACGGACCGACTATCGGTGGCGACACATTCCACTATAAAAAAGACCTGGGGTAAACGATAGGTATCAGTGTTTTTGTGCTCCTGAATGCAAAAAGACGTCTCCTGCCGCAAGTGCACACCGTCACCATCGTCGTTCTCCTGTCCAAAAAGGAAAAGGAAAAAGATAAGGACAGTCTCGTCGTTTGACCCCACATCCGAAGAAACGCTTAGCCAAGCATCGACGTCTACCCCAGAAAAGACCAAATCGTCCAAACAAAAAGAGGAGCAACCAAAGGGGAGGATTTTCTCTTTATGGCGATGATGCGATAGTCAGAGAAGTTGTCAAACAGATCTGTCACACCCCCTACCAATTACTCCAAAACTACTTCTTAAAAAAAAAAGATAAAAGGACGTGTGCCAAGTCATCGACTTCAGTGTATTTTGTGTGTGTTTTCTGAAACAAACAAAGACGTCGCCCCCAAGAAACCATCCCTCTTCTACCCCCAAAGGAAAGAAAAGGAAAAGTCTGCCTCCTCGTTTAGCCAAACATTGGGACGTGATGTCCGTTCTGTCCAAAGCCCCTCCAGCCATGCGAAAACAACTCATTCAAACAGCCTCCAATGACGTCGTCGATACAGTGTGTGAATGTTGCCTGAATGTATTGAAACACATTCTTCGCCAAATGGTCCAAAAGAAAATACCCATCCGTCAAAAGAAAAAGATGTTAGTGCAACGAGAAGGATTTGTGCACCTGTTGTTAGGACACGTGCTAAGAGCCACATTGGGACCACTGATTACAGGACTTGTGGGAGCTGCTGCTTCACAAGGGATAGATCAAAGATAAAAGCGATCAAGAAGATAAAAGGTTGTCTCTGGAGACAAAAGATCTCAGACGTGACATTTAAAATCTGATGGAAGGACGAAAACTGACCTTTGTGCCTTACAAACGATGGATGGAACTTTATCAATGGCAAGAATAACGCACTGCCCATTTACCTCCCAATCTTCATTTGACCGAGATGTCCCAGTTACAACACGAATTGCAATCGTTGACGGATCTCAGCGATTTGTCAGAAACGGAAAAAATTGCAACGGTACGGTCAAGTGTTGCAAAGACTTCAACTCTTTCACCAGAAAGCTATAGACAAAACAGTCGCCCAACTCTGAAAGATTATAAGACCCTTGCTTGGTTCGTGCCATTGACTTCCAAATCGAGCACGGAGTTAGTGCGAGCCCTCAGAGTGGTGTTGAAACAAAGTGGTCGTCACCCTCTTTGATGGCAAACCGACAAAGGCACCGAATTTCTGAACCAAGCTTTCCAAAAAGAATCAAAAGAAACGAGACATTCATTTCTTCACCACCGAGAATCCCGAAACCAAAGCCAGCATCGTGGAACGTTTCCAACGCACCTTGAAAGAACGCATGTGGAAATATTTTACGCATCAACACACTCTCAAGCACATCGACGTCTTACCTCACCTGGTCAAAGCGTACAACCAATCTTACCATCAGAGCATCGGATGTGCCCCCCAAGAAGTGTCTCCAGACAACGAAGTAACCGTCTTTTAGCGTCTGTTTGGTACGTCCCCGACTGTGGCTGTCCCCAAGAAAGGTGAAGTGTTGACGACAGGAGATTGGGTGCGCATTGCCAAAACCAAATGCACTTTCGACAAAGGTAACTTACCCAACTGGACCACCGAATTGTTTCGTGTCACTGGACGAGTGCGTGGTCGTCATCCTGCCGTCTATAAATTGGAAGACATGAACGGGGAAGTGTTAAACGGAACTTTTTACTTGCCCGAGTTACAACGTGTGACCAAAAAGGAAGACGAAGTGTACGACATAGAAAACATTCTCGATCAAAGAACCCGTAAAGAGGGAAAACGACGTGTCAAAGAAGTCAAAGTACGTTGGAAAGGATATCCTCCCAGTTTTGATTCTTAGATCGACGCTTCACAAGTCATCGACTATAAAAAGAAGTAACCATCATGCCCTTCAACACAACCTCAACCACGACAGTGACCACTGCTTCTCCGAGTTCTTCTCTGCAAGATCTACAAAAGAAACCCTTGTGGGTGTGGTGTGGAGAACGTGTGCCTAAAACGCAAATCGTCTATTTCTGCCAAATCTTTGTGGTCTATTGTGTCATCGGTACTGCCATTGCCAATTTGAGTTTGCAACAAGGAGACAAACAATTGTGGACCATTTCAGTGAGCAGTTGCATCGGTTACCTTCTCCCCAATCCTTCCCTGAAATACTCTAACGGTTACAACGGGAGGCTTGCGACCAACGTCAGTCACCCTCCCAACAGCCACAATGACAACAATCCTCTTTAAGACACTCCTCTGACCTCGAGTGACCCTTCGGACAGCAGAACTCTTGAATTATGAACAACCATTTTTACTTAACTTCACCCAGTGACAGTTCCATGGATGTGTTTCCCCAAAATACTTTGTGCTGCCAAATTATCTCAGGCCATCCAATTGGATCAGAAGCTCATTGGGAAGTGGCTTTGGTCGAAATGATTCACCCTACACAAATCAAAAACATCACTGTAAATCAAAACACTGTTGAGGTCGACGTTCTGAACGACCAAGTGAAACTAAACTTGAATGAAAACAAAACCGTAGATGCCTCTATTAAACGACCAGTGTACCCCCGATACTCCATGGTACATCTATATGTTGAAAATTCCTGCAGGTTATTATTTTAGCGGTCAACATCTGGTAGACACGATTGCTTCCACATTCAATGCGTTGATTGGCAAAGCCTTGGACAAACGAAACGAAATGTCACCATTGAGTACCATAAGTGGCTCGTCGCCTACTGATGAAATTTTCGGATGCCAAAACGTTGTCTATTACATTTTGTCCGGAATTGTTTGTCATTTTTGGTGGAGACCTCAAGATGGTCAAGTGTTCACTCATACCATCTGTCACCAACAACTTGAATTCTGCGAAGTTTATTCGTTACCCTGTAGAACTGAACCAAGGATTGAATTGACCTTTGAGTACTCTGATGTGGTGGAGTACAACGTGGTGGGACACACATCCGCACCGCTACTGCGAGTAATTCCTTTCAAAGCGGATTCATTCACGACCAATGACGAGGAAGGTGGAAACACCTATCAGGTTCACCGCGAATTTGTACATCCTCACTATTTGCCCGTCAGTAAGTCGTATTTCGACACTGTCAACATTGGTATAAAAGGAGATCTGGGACAAAATATTCCATTCTACAAAGGGAAAGTCACAGTGAAACTCCATTTTCGAAAACGATTCTCTAAATACTTGTAAGTCATGTATCCTGTGTACCGAGGAGTCGCTCGACAGCGAGGACATGGCTTAGGAGATATGCTGAAATCGGTGTTCGTTCAGTGGCCCCCGTTTTGAAACCGATGGTGACACGAGGAGTGCAAGCCTTGCAAGATGCCGCTTTGAGACAAGGCAAAGAATTTCTCCAAAATGTCATCATCGACAAAGAAAACCCCAAAGAAGCCTTCTTGAGAGCAGGCAAAAATATCTTACTTCAAACTGGAAAAGACATTTTGGGTCGACGAGAAACTCCTATAAATGCACTGGACACTGCCCAGTCAGGCCTCCCTGTTTCCCTGGCACCACAGCAAGGACAAGGATGAAAGAGATGACAAAGACACCTCTACAGAGGACTTCATACACACAGAGCTAGAAAGACCAAGAAAAGAAGAACCGTCCGAAAATTAGACGTTTTCGATTATTAAATATTAGAGAGAACAAATGATACACCGAGAGTCTTGCGAATGTTCCAAGTTGGAACTGGATCTGTTTGCCATGCCACCTACTATGATGACGATGCAAGAATCCTAATGGGTAGAATTTCATCCCATCTCCTCTTTGACGACCTCAACCCCTATCGAATTTGAAATCAAAGGATAGCCCGAAGATTACATCGATATGAATAGCATTTACTTGAACCTGAAAGTCAAAGTGATCAAAACGGACGACAGCACTCTGGCAACCGAGTCTAGAGTAGCTCCAGTTAACAATTTTATACATTCCTTGTTCAACGAAGTGGATTTGCACTTGAATAACAAACAAGTCAGCAGCAGTATGGATACTTACCGTTACCGAGCCTACCTCGAAAATCTCTTGACGTACGGAAAAGATGCCAAGAACACTCATCTGGATGCTTGCCTCGTATGAAACCTGACACAGCGGGCGAGAACAAGTTTAACGACACAGCCGTGACAGCAGCTGACGATCCTCACAATGTGGGCTTTAACGACCGTAGAAAGAAAATCCTGCAAGGACGTAGTTTAGGACTGATGGATCGTTTGCATTTGCATATGTGGTCGCAAGAAAAGTAATTGCTGAAGGGGTTGGATATCCGCCTGAGACTGAATCTCAGCAGTACCGTTTTCCATTTGATAGCTCATGCCAACGAGTACAAAACCATCATCCAAGAAGCCAGACTCTACGTGCGACGTGTAGAAGTGTTACCTAAAGTGGGAAACGACATCAGTTACACTTTGAGCAGAACGACCACTCCGATCCAAAATCGAAGATCATCTGTTCTAAGGACAGTTACCCAAGCGTTTAATCATTGGTATCGTCAGCAACGAAGCCCTCAACGGAGCCGTCACTGTCAATCCTTTCCAGTTTAAGCACTACAGAGTGTTCAAGATCGAAGTCAGTCACTATGGCAAAACCTTGTGTACTAGACCCTTGGGACCTAAGTTTGCCAGGAAGAATTACTTATCGTACTTGTCCCTGTACGAAGCCACGGGACAGTTATGGACCAACACCAGCCACAGCATTTCGTACGACGATTATGCAGGAGGCTACCCTTTGTGGGCCTTTGATTTCACTCCAGACCAAGACAGCGACAAGGGACATTTCCGCCCTATAAAATCCGGTCAACTGCGTGTGGCACTTCAGTTTGCAGAAGCAATAACCAAGACAGTGAACGTCATCTTGTATGCCGAATTCGACAATACTCTATAAATCAACAGTTTGAGAGAAGTCATTCTAGATTATTAGAAGCTATGGAAGACTCGTATCTCTCTTTGACTGGTGAATGGGAGGATATCTTTGAAATAGAACTTAAAGACAAAGACGATGAGGTGATGGTGATGTCCAGATGGCCAGAAAAAGAACAACATTTAGTCTCCTGTTTTGCCAAACACCTGGCAGAAACAATTAGAGGTTGACCAAGAAAGATTGCTATGGATGTCAAAATGATCATCCCAGTCAAATTTGAACACGATAAATGCCTAATGATGAGTCAAGAAGGAAAATTGAACGAGTATCTGGATAACGCTTGGGATCTCATCTCGGAAGAAGCAGTGTTGCATCAGTGGTATAAAGACTTGCGTGATCATTCCTCCCCTCCAATGACTGCTCTAGAGATCCATCGCATAGAATCTCTCTTGGCCTAGAGTACGGAGACGAAGCTAAGAGACGTTTACTTGTCAGAGATTTTCAAGCAAAAAGTGAGGATTGAACTGATGATTTATCATTACCTGTGAAAAAAGGAAACACAAAATAAAATTGATACCTGGGATCTGTATTACCTTTTGAAAAACAGTTCGTACACCGCTTCTTGGAATCCTGTCGTGTGTGCTAAAGATGAACTTCCTCATCGCAAACCTAAAGGCCATCAAGCTTATGTCATCAACACGGACGACAGTCATCTCCCAGGAAACCACTGCGTAGCCGTCTACTTTCCTCACGATGCCTGTGTGGAGTATTTTGATTCGTATGGATTACCACCTTTGGAAGACGACATCATCAACTTTATGAGAAGAAATGCCCAGGCGACACGATTGAGTAATGTGAAAGAAACAGATTCCATGGTGTGTGCACAATATTGTGTGCATGTTTTTCATCAACGCAGTCTTGGATATCCCTTAGAACATTTAGTGAGTTATTTTGATCGTGACTCTTCTAGAAACGATGAAAAAGTAGATAGATGGTTTTGTGACCATTATGGATGTATCTTGTCTTTAGCTAGGAAACGTAGTGTACATCAATGGCCAAACGACCTCCATCAGTGGAAGTCTACCTTGACTTCACAACGTTGTCAATCTTGTCAAATAAGTTTGTTTGAAAAAAAATGTGTTGATGTTATATTATTTGTTGATGTTTTCTTGGATGAAAAAAAATGTTATCAAAAAATTATTGTCTGTGTTTTGTTGTAATTTTTTTTTATCAGGATATAAGCTCTTTGACTTCTCTCTATCCCTCACCATGACATCAGCTATAGGGTTCCAAACTGTGAAGATGTCTTCAAGACTAGCAAAGCTGAACGAAGCAAATGTCCATTTGCATCATGTCAGGCAAAACCTGATGCCAAAGCCTGAAGAGCCTGAAAATGTCAGAATGTTGAAAGTGGCACAAGACCTGTTGGAAGAGCTTTTCATAAAAGAGATATAAAAGGAACAAGAAGAATGGACACAGAAGTACAGACTTCAGAAGCAGCAGCAGCAACAACAACAACAAAAACAGTAGGAGCCAGAGAGAGGCTTTGTCGACTGCCGTGTGGACACTAACGAGTTCTCCTTCTCCTTCCAAAGAAGCAGGCCATATTCTGTGGGAAAGCCTGGAGCCAGACGGGGGCGCAATCCCAGACATTAAGAAAGGTTGTCTAAAAACTCTTAACCAACAAAACAGCCCTTTTTCAGGGCTACCCCAACAATCTAGAAAAGAGATACTACTCTATTGCCAAAATTTGTCTGTATTTGAGTGTTGGTCTGTGAGTGTGATTTCTATGTCCAAAAATGAAAGTGTGCCTATAACACTTCATTTCCCAGGCTTGTAATATAATGTGTGTATGTGTGTGTGTTTGTAATTGATGGTATAGAAGTGTGTCTATAAACACTTCGTTTCCCTGACTTGTAACATAGTCTATGTGTTTTTTATATGTATGAGTGGTAATAAAGTGTATTAAAAAGGTACAAAAGTGGACGTGAGTGTTTCTTTTAGGTCCGCGTGTTCCATGTTTTTGGTTATGGTGTGGGTATTGTTAGTTTTTGTGTAAGGGGTGTTTTCCTTTACGTCCGCGCTTTACACATATAAATTGACGCGTTCGTCAGTCTGGCTACCCCAGCGTTCACTCGTCAATAGCAAAGATGAAGAGAATCAGCAAACTGTTTGAGCTTCAGATGGACCTGGAGTATGCTAGGCGACTCCTGAATGAGCTGGCCATGAAAGTGATCCAGGAGGAAGCAAGAATTAAAGAAGAGGAGGAGGAGGAGAAGAAAAAGAAAGAAGAGAAGAGTGCAGTCCTGCCTCACCTCATCCTGAAAGCAAGTTGGGACTTGTAACCCATGGTGAAGACACCTCCACAGCGCCAAGCACCACTGCCACCAATACTACCACCACCAAGACCCGTGGTTCTCCACATAGATAATTGGGATGCGGAACTGGAGTGGCAAAGACAAGAGTGAGAGCCTCAGCGACCACAACATCCACTGGTGCAGAATTGACGAAGGAGACAATAACAAGTCTTCACTATCCCTCAAACCGAAGATTGGGATAGTGAAGCCAATCAAACCTACTCTGCTCTTCCAAACACAACAATAAACTGGGACAACGACTGGAGTCAGCGTTGTGTCTGTGGTGCCCGGTCTGGGAGGTGTCACCATTAACCAGCTGAATCTGGAGTTCAAAACAACAGCCCTTCTCAGGGCTAACAAGATCTCTAGAAAAGAGAGAATGATCAAGTTGCCAAAAAATATTAGTGTTTGTGTGTGTATGTGTGTTTGTGTATGTTGTGAGTGCTCGTACGTGTGTGGATTTTTGTTTGTGTTTGTGTGCGTGCGCGTACGTGTGTGTATATATGTTTGTGTTTGTGTCCGTGCGCGTACCTGTGTGAGTGTGTGTGTATTTTTGTTTGTGTGCGTGCGCGTACGTGTGTGTGAGTATGTGTGTATTTTTGTTTGTGTGTGTGTGTAGGTACGTGTGTGTGTGTTTGTTTGAGTGTGTAGTAATGTGACTATAAAGGCTAGCTCCTTTGCCGATGTGATTGTAGGTGATGGTGTGTTTTTAAATAGAAACTTTCCTTCTCCACTATGTATTGATAGAAAGTATAGTGAGTTTTGTTAGTATTAGTGTGTTGTTTTGTATAAAAATTTATTTTAGGTTAGCACTCAAATCACTATGGGCTGTTTGGTATGTGATATGGGTAGTTGGTAAGAGGGGATATTTTCCTTCACGTCCGTGCTTGAGACATATAAAGTATAGCGTTCGTCATTCACGCCATTCAACACTGAATAATTAAAAATGGCATCGAACTAAGTTGACAAGATGGAGTAGCTACAAGAGGTAGTGGATACCATAGGGATAGTGGAAGAGATGCAAGTCGTTAGTGGGTATGGTTCCTATAGCTCCCACCGATTGAAAATGAATACCAATAATTTATGGAGAGGGAAGGAAATATTGAGGGAGCTTATAAAAGAGGAAAAAGAAGAAAAGGAAGACCAGGACGAAAAGGAGCAAATTAGAAGATGGAATGATAAGCTTGAAAAAGAAGAAAAAATGAAAAGAAGATAAAGAGGAGGAAGAGGAGAAGGAGGAGAAGAAGCAGAAGAAGAAGAAGACGAAAAATCTAGTGAAGAAGATAAGGAACTGGTGGAAATGAAGACAGTAGAAGAAGAAGAAGAAACCCACAAAATTGTTTAGTCGATTTTTTGTGTGATATAGTTATGTCGATCAGTCTATGTGTGTCTATGTATGGCTATGTCTCTAACCCTGTCTCTAACCACGTCTCTATGTCTATGTCTCTATTGTCCCTAGAGTAATGCTTATTCAGGTCAGCCACTTGCAACACTGTTCCGCCCGATTGAGGTCAGACACTTGCAACATTGTTGCCATTGTTTCTCCAGTGTCCAGTACCGTGACGTCACCCATGTTTTATTCCCCTTTTCGCTAGACTGGACAAATCCCTTGTCGCTCTATAGGCCCACCCATGTTAAAATTCCACATGTAAAATTCCCCTTGTCGCCAATGTGCCGGGACCCTTTTTTAACATAAAAGTCCCCTTGTCGCTAAAGTGTCCCCCTTCACAACTAATGAGGGAATGGGAGTCGAATCTGTTTGTCAAACAGAGGATAAGTCAACACATATACATATTTATCCGGAGTATGCACTCAATGAAATTGTTGTACTTGCATCACGTAACGTACATTTGTCTAATTCAAATGGTCAAGCTTTCCTCAATTCTGCAAACAATCTGTTCTTAGAATTATGAATGGTAGAGTTGATGCCGATCACTGGGCGGGTAAATACACATTCATAGCAATCAGGAGTTTTAGGTTTGTAAATTGTAATCTTTATCAATCTTGTTTAAGTATGCAAATGCTCTAACACAACCGAGCGAATCAAGCATCTCCTGCAATAGTCTGTCTTGAGGTTGATATTTCTCCAATTTCCAAGGAACTTAAGACAACAGCTGTTGTCAACGAAAGGGTTCTTAAAAGTGCAAATGCCGCAAGTAATTTTTCTCTGATCACCTAATGTGCACACACTCACTTGACTCTAATTTCACACTTACATGGTCTTGCTTGCTTTACATTTTGTGTGATCCATCAGTAATATTGTCCAAGCCGCAGATAAGTGTTTCAGGCCAGACACCATCAAACATAACCCAAACACCTAATACAAAGAATTATTTCTATCTGAAATTACTAAAGGCGTATACGTGAAAATCTCCAGAGTTCCATGTGTTAGGACATTAGGGAAGGTCCATTTTACGATACAAATCCACGGCACAATAAAGTCTCGTGAATACGGTACATTATATTGTCTTAGTAATTGGCTATTACCCGGTTTGATAATATCTTCCCAACACCTACTTCCCATAATGAAACAAATGATCATCAGAGTTTGTGAAGGCTATACGTTTGTAGTTGATGATACGAACAATTTATTAGATCATTATACTTACTTTTTTGAAATTTCTTTTACCGTCTTCGGATTTTGAAAGCACTAATGAAAATCATGGGTACAAAGAGATTCAAAACATTTTTGCTTGGAGTACCATACATAGAGATGACTATATAAATGTAACGAGAAAACATGATATAGAGAATATGAACATATCAATAACTTGTTAAATCCTAAATGAGCATAAGAAAATATTAATCATTGTATAAATTAGTTTACAGTTGTTTTACATGATTAATATGCACTAATATTTCAGAAACGTACTACTCCAATTCTACCTGGTCAGACAAACGTTGTATACCATGGTAATGTTTGATTGCGAATATAAAACAGAATTCTTATGCAAATTGATCAAGGTTAGAAATCAAAATTCCAAGTTAGTAGACCTAAAATGATAAAAGCTCGTACTAATTGGTAAACAACTGAGCAAGGAAATGTATATTTGAATATGAAGAACAGAGTACCATGATATTTTATGAAGAAATATTCACAAATTCTAAGTAATATTGGAAGGTATTAAAGATGTACTACCCTAATATTTTATTGTCACCCTTTGCTCAGTAGTCTCATTCGATTAATAACCATTCAGTTACGAATCGATTATTACGTAATGGACTGTGTGTAGAAAGAAGGGAGATAGACCTGTGTGGATATGTGAGAAGCTTGCCAGTAGCTTCCCATGGGTCGGTAGATCTTACTGGATTTTCCACGGTTCTTCATCCACTAGTTACACTGGCCGCCATGTATCGTGAGCTGAAAAATGGCGTTAAAACCCAGAGCAACAACAAGATAGAAAGAAGGTTAAAATAGAAAAGAAGAGCTAAAAGTAAAGTGTCATTGTAATAATAGTTTTCATTTGACTCCAGATAGAAAAAGTATATTCAAGTTTTACAATGAAAAATTGTTTTGGAAACAGGTCAATTATATATTGTACTTTATACTTTGAAACATGCTTCAATTCGAACGGAACAAAATCATGACCATTGTATATAGTTAAAGTAAGTTGGTGGTCTTCAAGAAGTATTCTAATTGTCACGATAATAGCTTCCTCGACAAGATGAAGATTTGGCGAAATAAGAATAGCTATAGTCAAAGGAACGATATTAAGATAACAAGTGAATTTACCTAGGAAATAAAACAATAAAATATATAGACGCAACATTCATCAGCAATATGCCGAATTTATAGAATTTTACAGAATCCAGAAAAGGTCCTTAGTATTTCGTACAAAGATGAAATTTTTTGCATCTCTCTCTCTCTCTCTCTCTCTCTCTCTCTCTCTCTCTCTCTCTCTCTCCAGAAAGGAGATATTGAAATGTGTTCATAATGAAATGAATCATACAAAATGAAAGTACATTTGATAAGTGCACATAAGAAACATAAAACATAAGAAACTTGTAAATAGTTTGAAACATTGAAATTATGGAATTTGATTGAGTTATTTCTTTGTAAATTAAACTACCATGGACATAGAAGGTAACATAACTCTCATGCTTTGTTTGAGCATGGAATGCGATCACAAATACATTCCATACTTACTCAGTCTCAATGGTTGTAGTCTTACTACAAGGATGTTCATAATATGCATTGCGTTTTCTCATAAAATGGTCTGTCTGTGTTTTTCCGTCAATAAAATTATCATCCAAGATACTCTACTTGACGTATTTATCACCATATAAGCGATGCATAAGTCCTCCTATGTAAATTACATTCCTATAGAGTCCAAACGATAGGCGAACTGAATTCCTCTATGTTTGATTCATTTTGCCCAACACTAAAAGACAGTCTAAGTGCCAGTTTTCGCCAAAAGAAATGATAACAAATGTAACAATCACAGTCGAAAGCAATTCCACAATTCACAACAAAAAATGATACGATTGATCTGTGCCTTTATACCAATTTTAGACGTGCGTTGTAATCAGATTGTTACTAAGAGTCGTCTTTACTCTAAGAGGAAGTCACTGGACAGTTCAGTTTGACTGATCAGGAAATCATCTTGGCACTTTGAGAGTCCTTTGTCAGTGTCCACATCCTTGATTAGTGTCTGTAATTCCGTCCCTAATGCACTACTTACTCAAAATCCATATGGTTGGTCTTTCTACTAGTTCACGTATATTGATTCAATCAAATTACATACATTACAGAAAATTGGGACAAGACAGAGCGAAATATAATACATTACATAATCCTTTTCTCATCCTTGAGTGTGTCAAACCGACTTTTACTTTCTTCTCCGCCATAAATTTCTATCCATTTCAATCTGTTTTGGAAGTTTTCTCTAACCATTTGTCTTCCACCGACTTGCTAATTTTATATTTTGGATACCTTCTGGGTTTAAAACAGTCCATTGTAAGGGCCTATCCTGTTCCAAATAATACCAGTGTCCCCAAGATATATCATGGCGCCCAAAGCCGAATCTTTTGAAGCAATGGCTCTGTGTCTTTGTAAATTGATCGAATGATGTCCATTGCAACTATTGAGTCAATTAGACCTGCAACAAGAAATTTGGATAAATCACCGGGTACAACTTTCAAGACAATAGCAGTGTGATCTTTGATGTGATCCAGTTAATTCTTCTCTATCGATATCTCAAGAATATCTTTGTTTTCATCAAAACGAAAGTTTCATGATTTTGATTATAGAAGGTTTTACTACAAACGTTTGGTTTTTGTTTCTGACTACAGTACTGAAACTTGCTGAAGTTAATAAGGAATGTAAGTCTTCCTTCCTTGTTCATAAATGCTTTTCTTTTCTTCAACTTTGCCTTCTAACTGAATTGATATATTACTAAATCGATTCTTCAACATCAGCTCTAGGTTCGCCTAGAAAAGATCGTTGATTTTGATTCCTCCCCATGGAACACAATTTACTGCGTGCTGCTGTTGGTGTTTCCCTCCACTTGTACACAGTGTGACTCGGTGTTCACACTGCCACCTAAATTAACGGTATGGAGACAGTATGTTGACAAAAGGACACATATTTTAATCTTAGCTTAAGAGGACACGGTTTTTGATCTGGGCATTTTATAAGGGATATAAGGTGTTTTATCTATTTCTGATATCGAGCTTGTCACTTTGTACATTGTGATACACGAGACTTTCTCATTTCAGCAAATCATAAGCAATTGATATTTTTCATGAACTTGACTCCATGTTATCAAAAATATTTATGTTCATGGAGAAATAAACTGAATAACAAAAGCTCCCATCGACAAGGATAGTGCAAAACAATGATGTTGATCACTTAAATCGTTTCTACTGCTTTTCGTATGGAAACCACAGCATCGTCACATAAGATTATGTTGGATTCAAATTTAAAAGGGAGAATTATCCTGAATTTTGAAACTCCCTTGAATGGAAAGTGGCTAGAGTTTCTTAGATGAACATATTTTTGTGCATTGTTAATAAAAGTTTTCTTAGTTATGAAAGATGTTTTACTTACGCAAAATAATGATCTACCTGATATGAAACAAAAATCTGAGCTTACGAATTATGAATCACATGTGAAACAAAAGGACATTATGATGTCATCAGTAATATATTTTTTTGAGGCAAGAAACTAAAAGAATCAAACTTAAAAGATTGATCTATATGAAATCATTGTGGTAGCTAAGGGGACGTTTTACGTTTTTTCTAATAATCTACGAGAAAGGAATGCGTTTTTGCAAATGAAAAAGAGATAAAGTAATGTCTACTAACACGACACAGTATAGCAGCATTATTATACCAACATGTAAATGCCAAGTGTTTATTGAATTTCCCTGAAGACCGTCATGTTATTGCGTTTTGAAAACATTGCTCTCTTTAATGGTATCTTAATCAAGATTTAAGAGACTTTTCTAAGAAATCCTCATGAATCATATCTAACCTTTTTTGTAATGTATATCGAGCAAAGATGAATTTCAAAATAAAAAAACATACAAGTATACATTTTAAAAGATGTTTTAATTTTGGTAACGGTCTTGATGCCAGGGAAAGTTGCTTACAAGGCAAATGGACAGGATTATTAATGTGGGGACCCTTTAGTTTTAGCAAATGGGCTTACCGTGAAAATTTTGACATTTTACAGACAGAAGATGCTTTACATGATGAAATAAAATCTGATTTGCTTTTTCTCTCTAAAACGGGGAAAGTTATAGAATAAAATACTAAAATAAAAATAGTATTGCACCTGTTTTCACCTGTTAGTGATACAAAATCGCGATTTTTCGTTAGAACTGACACACAAAATAGAAATAAATTACAGCAGTAAATTTTCATATTTTTTACAAACGTAAAAATACATATAAGTGCAGATATAAGATAATACTTCACGTGGGAAGTGGAGGCATCGTATTGTTATTGGGAAAATCACGAGTGACAATACGAAATGTTTTCCTTCATGAGTACAAAATATCATTGTATCTATTGAAACGATGATGATAAATTTACTTCATATTATATATTTTCTTTTTTTAACTATATAATTACGAACGTGGAAATGTAGATAGTCATGATTTTCTTGTCATTCTGTCTGCGTCAATGCGATTAATACTGTACACAAATAGGTGTCTACTACTGCTGCAATTCAAAGAAGTCCTAACTAGCATACAGTTTATAATAGTAACTTGTAAAAATAATTCTCCTACATAGACTGGTTTAAAGTGTGCCTTTTGTTTAATTGATCAATACTTTTATACGAAATATTAGGCGATATAAGTTTTTATTTTTTCAATATCCCATTATTAAGCTTTTATAAAGAAATGTACAAATGAACATGTGGGTGATAGTATATGTATCGTATCAGCTATTTTACTGGATTACGGGTCTTTTGACAGTGAAGTAACTTCTACTGAACTCTTTTGAACAATGCATCATGCCAAGGATTGCCATATATATATATATATATATATACATATATATATATATATATATATATATATATATATATATATATATATATATATATATATATATATATATAAGGGAATGTTTAAGGTATACTCTAAGTAATACATGTATATTAAAGAGGCCTTAATTATTACTATTTCTGGTTAAGATGGATAAAGCTATCTACATCCTGAAATAAAATCTATGGCAACGGAGAGGGTTTTGGTTCTGACCTGAATATACTATATAAACCAAACACCCTAGTTCTAAAACCGTCTCAAGGGCAGATGGGATGTGGGGATGGGGTATGGAGAGATACAGTGATACAGCATTCCTTCAACTGTCATGAACTATATTTCTTTATATGCCCCCACATCCATTACCACATTGAAGCTTTCAGCACTCCAGTACCCTATATGACTCTAAATACGAAAAACATTGACAATACGTTATGGTCGAATTAGGATGCTTTCACTTTAGAAAGAGTATAATGTCCGGCAAGCTCAAAAGCAACCCGTAGGTTTTAAAACAAAGTTCTCCACATTAGATGACACTGAGATTGCTTGTTGGTTTCACTAAATGTTTCTCATATGTGTGAAATTAAAATCTGTACCATGGATAGTGAAAATGTCGAAACAAAGTTAATTTCATTTTTAAAGACAACATTTTAACTTCTCGTATATGTTTTAAACTAATTCAGGTCCTGGATGAGTTTCCAATTTCTGTTACGACAACTGGAATTAAAGTATGTAAGAACAAGCAGAGAAACCAACGAGTTTAGTAAAATCAAGAAATAATTTATTTCTCTAAGTTTCAAAGTGAGACACTGACAGTATTGTGAATTAAATGCAAAATAATCCTAAATGACCTATAGAAAGTCCAAAGAAATGGAATGATCCGAATGAATTCTAATAGTCTTGATTGTCTTGATGTATCATAAGTATATAATCCAGAATGACTTTGAGTCCTCAATAATCCGAAAGTAGTGTTTTGGTCTAAAAGTCAATGAGAACTTTGTGATTCCAATGATTAATCTAAATAATTAATTTCTCTTTAATTATACCTTAACACAACTGCATAAGATTCCATAGACTGATCATAAAACAGGAATGAATAACTGTTTAACAACACCTCTAAATATATATTTATTTTCCTTGATCTGCAAAACTTCGCTGCTCATAACAGTACATTTCCTAAAAGTTTTGTAACACACACACACACACACACACACACACACACACACACACACACACACATCTGTGTGTGTGTGTGTATATATATATATATATATATATATATATATATATATATATATATATATATATATATATATATGGTCTTTGTTGTTAATGTTCTGATATTAATAACTTTTGTCTACGATCACAAACTAATCCACCCATCTCACGTGACTATTTTCCAACAGAGGACACACTGTCAAATTCATCGATCAGAAAAGAAATGGCAACGTGTCCATTGGAGTCATTATCTGATATATTAAGTCGCATGCTCTAGACATTTAATAGTGAGGGCCATGTCTAAAAGCATCGTGCCGATACATGTATTAGATCAGTTTACTTTACCTGTCGTCAATGAAGATTTCATTACCTGGAGATCAATAATTCAGAATAGTTTATTGAGGGGAAAACCAAGGAAAGTTGACACTTGATGGCTTGTTTTGGACAGTTGCCAGGTATGAATGGGTTGAGGGGAAAACCAAGGAAAGTTGACACTTGATGGCTTGTTTTGGACAGTTGCCAGGTATGAAATGGTCGAAAACAACTACCATATCACCTGTAATGACTAGCTACCCACAATATACTGGTTGCACTGCCCTAACCATCAATCCGCCAAGAGGAGAAAGAAGGAGAACAATTGACGAACAACAACATCCAAATAGAAGTTATAAGCTTATTTTCTTTCCCTTTTAAAGCATCGTGATCAATATATGTGTGTTTAAAGGTATATCGGAAAATGCCCGTGTTTTTAAACATATGCTTTAATTATCATGGATTACAGGCAAATTTGCAGTTTTCGGACTCGCATCATTTTTTTACAACAACAAAAATGTCATCCAAAAATCGCGATTGAGTTGAAAACAGTGTACCTGACTTATTTCTTAATATCGAGTTGTGATTTGCTATCTGGACTAAATAATACAGCTCTCTCTCTCTCTCTCTCTCTCTCTCTCTCTCTCTCTGCTATATCTATGTAGACTGAAGAGAGAAACATTATTATTCGATTGCGGTGTATGAACACTGCACAGAAAAAGAATCTGAGAGAATAAATAAAGGGAATATAGGTGCGTATTCCAAACAAATTTGCTTTTCAAAACATATCCACTCCTAAGGACGTGAAATGGCTTTCTTTGGCTTTACGATTAGAGATAGATAGATAGATAGATAGATAGATCTATTATCCCTCATCATATGGCAGTTGTCTGATGTTTTATTGATTTGGAGAGATTGTTGCTTTAGTCTTTGATGTTCTCACCTGTGAATTATTTGTCTCTAACACTATTGTTTGAGATGGGATAAACACTCGTTTAATCTTTCCCGGCGTCTCTTCTCAACTAATGGCTTATTTACCTACAAGTGGAGGAGGAAAGACAGTAAATCTCTCTTTTTAAGTCACACCTTGTTCCGCTTGACCTTGTCCATTTGGTTTACAGAAGGACGTGATAAAGAGTGGAGGGCTAATAGAAAAGGAGACACTCAAAGCAGGCAGGCAGACAGACCGGCAGGGAAATATAGAGTGCCAGACAGACGTGATGATGAATAGCTGACAATTAGATGCGGAGACAACCAGACAGACGTACAAAGAAACAAATATGAAGACATAGTGAAGATAGACTGTGAAACAATAAATTGTGAGTGGAGATATCCTCTTTACTGATTATTCACGTGACAGTAAAATCAGTATGATTGATTGTAAATATCTGAGAATATAAATACTGAAACAAAAATAAACACGATGTTATAAATGCTATTTTCTCTAATTGTCCTGTAGATAGTGTTACTACCACCACATCTATCACCACTCTCACAGACATTAACATTGCTTTCATTTAACCATAACAAGTTAAAGAATTAAAATACTTGCAACCTGATGGGATTTAAATGTAACGATCATCGTATAGTACCAGCTGACGCCTAAAATCACCCAGGATTAAGAAATGCAGACACTGATAGAAACTAAAAGACGGAAACATACATACATACATACATACATACATACATACATACATACATACATAGGGGCCCCGAGTGGCCGAGTTGTCTAAAGCGCTCATCGTTACGGATTACTGCCATCTCAGCTCTGTCTGCATGGGTTCGAGTCTCGGGTTCGGCCAATGTGGGTATGTGAGAAAGCTTGCCAGTAGCTTCTCGTGGGTCGGTGGTTCTTTCCGGAGTTTTCCCGGGTTCTTCCTCCACCATTTATACTGGCCTCCATGTATAGCCTATCTTGTGCTGAAAAATGGTGTTATACCCTACAACAACAACAACATAAATACACACACACACACACACACACACACACACACACACACATACACACACATACATACATACATACATACATACAATTTCATGAATTTGCAATAAAGTCTTGTGAATGCTTCTATTCCTTGTTCTCAGAATTTACATTGTCATTATCATTCGTAATCTTCTTCGTTCGATTTCCACTGCTTTTTCCTGAATAAACCTTCAAGAATTTAATAACCCTTGTTTGGTTGTAATATGTGGTTTTGTTTTTATAATCACCACTTAAAAGGCTAGGCAATGCAATGGATTTTCCCCCTTAGCTAGTCACTCATTCTTTGCGGAGTCGGCACGCGATAGGCAACTTGCGTCAGCGCGTATAGGAAATATACAACTACTTGTACCTACAGTTATAAAAAAAACAACTTCTGCCTCGGGAATACTTACATCCTTGGCATCCTTCTCATACAAAACTCCGATTACGCCAGAGCCTTTGACATTTAACGATCGTCTTTGCCCAATAAAAATGTGACCCGAACATGTGTGTCCTTGTTGAATAACAGTCGAGACCTTTCTTTTCTAAGTTGAGTCAATGTTGGTTTAAATATTCGACGTTGAACGTAACCGGAGTGGAGACATTGATGAATGCCACTTCGTCATTGTCGAAACAATCCCGAGTGTTCTTGCATCTGGTCAACGCTTCGGCGTTTTCACGTGCACGTGCAATGATTCCAAGCTGGCCTCGAGTTAGTCGTGATACATCAGGATGATTCCAAATGGCAATTTCTATTTGACCCTTTAAAAAATTATGCTACAATTCATACGAGGGTTTGGTAATACCATTTTGATGCTGATATTCCTCGAGAAGTGGAGCAAAATCATTATCGATGTTAACATCCGCTGCCACTTGGTCCAACACCCCGTCAATAAACTCTGCAATCACCTCAACGCGGTCACATTCTATTATGTATATAATAATGAAGAAAATCTAATCTGAAACACAAACACCAAATACGGTTAAGTAGCTGTCAGGATAAACGCTTCGAACTGAATTTCATCTCAGTTGACTAATGATGCTGATCATACAACTGTGAAAGAATTTTAAATGTTACTGTCCAGTCTTAAAACACTGGCACAAAATCAGCATTTTTAAGATATGACTTTTAGGTCGATCAAAACCGTTTTCATGAAGAGAAATGAAAGTCGAAGTCTAGAAGTCGATCATTTGCTAAGGAAAAGACGTCGGCTGTTTTTTTTTTTTTTTTTTTCTTCTCCTTCTTTGATTAATATTTCCATAATATACTCGATGAACTTATTACACGTAGTGATGATGGCAGATTTGCGATTTACCCACGCGTCGTTTTGTGTGATCAGTTTGTTCATTTACTTATTGTTTTGTTTCAGCTTTAGTATCAACATATTCTTTCATACGAGCAACCGACACACCTGTCTCTGATTCCATTTTCAGTGACTTCAGCCAGGTTCTTTGAGACAGAGCCTTTCAAATTGACAATAATATTTGAATGTCCATGTTTGACGTTTTCAGTTGCCAGATTGATCCTAATATATCACAAGCTTATCTGGATCGACTCCAACAACAACATGACTAGTAAGCTCGATCAAGTCTGCTTTGGTGGCATATCGACTCAGATTTATATCAGCACCGTACCTTCAAGAATAGTAACGGCCTTTGATAGACATAGTTGTATACGATCACACCTACTTCAATATAAAATCAAGATTGACCAATGAGTGCGTGATCTTATGCGACCCGGGAATCGAAGACCTCTGCCCGAGGTTATTTGACGACTCGTGCCTCGTGCCAGGCACTCAAAGGCCGCTTCCTTTATTACGCGACCGCCAACCGCCTTTTTCAAAGCCATTTCTGATGCAGTTCCGACAGCCCCTAACGCTACACATTTTGCAACAATTGGAGCCGCTGCTGCCATCAATGCTAGAATGGCTGCGAGGAATGGAAATATTCCACCGGTCTTTTGCATTTGTGCCACCTCTGACTTGGTTAATTTTAATGTTACTGAAGTATTTTGTGTTTCGCCGTATTTAAGTGTCAACCGCCTCTGGGTAATTTCCAGTTAATTTTGATGTAGACATTTTCACTGTGAACCCACAATTATTTTTGATTGCGTGTTTGATCCTTCCTAGCTGACTTTGAGTAAGGCCGAGCTTCACTTCGTGGTAGGACATTATTATTTAAATACGCGACACGTTTAATTAAGAATTTTCCAAAGGTACATCTATCACTCTCATTCGGCCACCAGCACTCTCCAGCAACAGCTGCGCAAATCCAATATTGAAAATTGGGTTAAGATACGCTAAACTTTCAACAGCTGCATCAGCGTCCTCAGCAGCATTTCTTTCGAGGCCGTCTGATAATATTTGTTCTCTGATCTGGGTAATCAATTGCATCCGTGACAAATATTATGGTTGGACCAGCGGTTCTCGTTTACTCGTCGCTGTATCGGGCTAGTCCGAGAATAGTCTTGTCCACATCCACATTGTCCAAATTGGATTCTATTTCCTTTCCGCCGATGGAGTAATGTGCACTGTTAAACAGCGCCATGATGTAATTGTTAATGAATCCTATCTGGGCATTGGCGTAGTAATTGGCATCGTTCTCGCGCACCAGTTTTTCCTCCACTTCCGAAAGTGCCTCAAAGGAAAGGAGAAAACTAGAGGTGTCTTGCGCTTTCAATTCTACTTTTAATCGATTGAGGTCATTGGCTGGATCGGAGTAGTACTAAAAGTCTCCTTTGCTTCGATCCACTAGAACAGGCGCTCCCATGTCTAATGATGGATCAAATACCCCTTTGAACTGGGCAATGGTTTATTGAGTATTGATTTTCTTTAATACCGTGCAAATCCACTCCCCATTTCCAGATTTGCAATCTCGTAATCTGACAATCGCTGTTGAGAGGCTCCTTTAATGATTTACTCATTGCAGGTGATATTGGTTAATTCGATGTCAATGTAGCTGGAGCTGTTTTTGATGGTGCTCGTGTGACTAATCGCCGTATCTCGAAAGGTCTGAGTCGCCTGCGAGCCCAGTTGTTTTAATCAATCCACAGCTACACTTTAAACACTATCCACGACTCGCATGACCACTTGCAGTGCCCGAGGTCAGAGCTGTGAGGGCTTTTGGTGCGCTCGCAAATAATCCATGAACAACGTCACCGAGACCAGTTCCGTAATAGGTCATGTACACGGGTTTTCGCGAATGGACTTCATACGCCAACCGCACAACTGTCTTTATTGTTATTACATGTCAGGCCAATCTCTAATGTACAGTTGTATCGTCAATATATATCACTCCGCATACGTTCGAGATTCAATGTCAAAGACAGAACGTGAGCTCATGAGAATGTATATAAATTTTGGAGACTTTGCCAGTGACCGTCGAAATTCTTCGTCGAATGTCTTCTATGTCGCACAAGGCCAAGGAAAGTTCGATCGTATGCCAGTTCGCGCCACTGTCTGCTGAAAACACAAATGTTTTATTCGCGTGTTGACCACCAAACGGTTGAGATAGGATATTAGGCACATTTTAGTACACTTTCAATGAGGCTATTCGATCTCAAGTGTACGTGAGTCTCAACGGTCCCAGATGCAAATAAAGTCACGCTGAATTCTGGTTTGGTAGCTGTGATGATAAACGTTGAGGTCACGCTCTGGGCTGTATTTACAACCACCTGTTGCATTGATGCATAGATTTCAAGTAGCATACGAACCACTTCAATCGTTTCATCGGTGTTGTATATTTTGGCGAATATCTTGAACACGTTCGTGCATCAGCGCACGGTACGAGTCTGTATATATGAGTTACTTGTTTCGATGTTTCAATCATTGACCGGTATCCAGGTGGTGGAGGAAGTGATTCTTTGACTTCAGCTGCCATCTCTGGCAAACGTGTAATTGTCTCTGCAGCTGCTTGTTTAGCTTTTTTGATAGACTTGGTGCGCTTAGCTATCTTACGAACTGGACCCGGCGCTTCTTCTGTTCCTGTTAGTGTTGCCACTTGTTGTACTTTTGTTTTGGTGGCCTCAGAAATTTCTTTGGTGGGATTAATCAGCAGTGCAAATGTTTGCTCAAACCTCACTGTGAGACTTTTCGCGCTGTCTGTCTGTAACATATTTTTGACATTTTTGATTTAATTCTTGCTGTTCACGAGCGGCTTCACGCGTCGTTTTTCATACGATTCTTTGGTATCGCTGCGGGACAATTGTCCTTAAACTTACTCACCACCCTTTTGTTCTTGGTTGAGTTCAGCTGATGGGAGACCTGTGACTGGACATGGATATTCCGCCACGAAGCGACCGCTCGATAAACATATGCTTGTCGATGTCTGTGAGCAGTTCCAGCTCGATAGTGGTCTTGGAAAAGAATGCGTCCCAGCCCATAGCCGGGGCTGGAAAGTACTGGGCGGGATCAAGCTCGTACACGGGCATGGCAGTGTCAGCGAGCAAGAACACGTCCGTGCGCAGATACAGATCGTGATAGTCGCCGAGGTTTTTGCACTTGAACGAAGGCCAAACTTTCTTGGCATGTTCATAGTCGACGGCGGAAATACCTTTGCGTGACAACGACGAGTCAAACTTTTGGATCGGTGGCAGCTGGGCCTCGGGAAATTTGTTCCAGTCATTTGTATACTCTCACGGATACACGTCTTTCCTCGTCATCAGATCCGTATTGTAGGAGAGTATAGACGAGTGATTTTGAAGTTCTCCGCCGTCAAATTGGTTACTATCTCCTCCAAGACGAGTTCATAAATTGAATGAACTGCAATTGTCCCAGCCGAAACTTCATGTATTTTTCCATGTTGTTGGGGATCATGCTGATCGTTGAGTCGGATGCAGTGGCTACTGCTTGCTTGATCAAGTGACTGTCGTACCCGCGCAGATTATGAGGCACCACAGGAGTTTCGGTTTTGTCACGTTGTTGTTTATACCACTACGAACCCCTCGGCAAAAAAGTTAGCAAAACATCATGGGCCTCGTGGAGGGGGGGGGGGGCGGGGAAATAGTTTGTCATGGGTATTATAAGAGAGGACGGGTTGCCTAATATCCATAGGGTAGCGAATGAGGCAAAACGCCCATTCCGTACTACTTTAATCCTTAAAATCCTAAAATAGGGTTACTGTATTATAAATTTGACCTTATAAATAACACGATATAAAATGTCAGAGCCTTAATATTTCCCGTATATTCCGATGGGTACATTATTAAAATTATGTGTGAATCGTATGATCACAGCACATTCATTGCAAACACCGGAAGCAGGCGATCGGATGGTGATGTTCATGACGAATTGTTATCACGAATGTTTTAGGAATATTGAAAGGAGAATATAAAATAAAATTAGTACGAATATAAAATCTGCATTTTAGTTTTTTTTAACAATCTACTCTGGAGACGAGTTCTTCTGTCATTAGGAAACAGAAAATTGAGATATCATGCTGATAATTACGTAACAACTCCAACAACAGAAGCGGAAGTATGAAATACTCAGATACTTCCATTACGAGGGTGCAATGTGGATAAATGGGGCAACTTTTGTCACCGGAGAAGCAGTGGGGAGTTTGCCTACCAATTTAGGTCTAAAAAAATCAAAATAAAAAAGCGCTTGGGTCAGCACGACTAATCAGTTACAACACGAAACATCTGACCATGATATAACCATGGAGGCCGAAGCTGACTGGTCACTTTTGACATCATGGGGATTCAGCCACTGGATCTGCGCAAGCTGCAGCTATATTATCCGGCTATTGGCATTCGTTTTGCTATTTTAGAATGAACACCTGCAGTAGACGTGCACTTGGTCTGCTTTAATTGCAGTTATCCGATTAATGATACTTGGATTTAATGTAATGTAGAAAAGATAAATATTGTACGTTCAGATAACCTTCATTAGCTTACATTAAAATTATACGATAATAAATTCATCGCATAAGGGAGGTAACCCAATTTAAAATATACTATATAAGACTGCAGTTGTTACCATGTCACATCTAAACGTCTGATGTCACACCGAGTTTATGATGATTAAATAAGCTGAAAAGAATCTAGACATTTCTCAATCACACCCACCCCATAAAGGTATAAGTTTAATTCTTCTTTGCTTCCTTGGTACCTTGTTTGCAGTTTGTTTCACTTTTACTAATTTCAGCCACATGCCATACACGGTTACGGAGAATACTGCCAACTTCATCAAGTTCATGTGTTTTTATAAAACAGATCAAAATTGAGAACGTGCAAAACTAAGTATCTGTGAAGCTGAAGATTTGAGAATGGAAGTATTCCAATGAGCATGGGCAGTTTTACTTCTCGCAAAACGGATGTAAATTTATTTTACTTAGTTTAAATTACACACACACACACACACACACACACACACACACACACACACACATATATATATATATATATATATATATATATATATATATATATATATATATATATATATATATATATATATATATATATATATGTGTGTGTGTGTGTGTGTGTGTGTGTGTATTAGACAGACGTTAGCAATATATGAAAATAAACAAAGCAACGGAGCCATACGAGTGGAACTAATATGTTATTCTTAACACACACACGTGTCCGCCAAGCTGGTCAATCAAGACCATACTATTCAACAAATTGCTTTTTAAAAACAGGCCAGCATAATACCGACCGTATTAGGTACTGAACGGAAAATTCCCCGGACCACATACTCAATACAGAGTCAGACTTTTTAAACTTACTGGTATGTATAGCAAGTGTATCATGTAGACAGTCAGACTTATTAAACTTACTTGTATGTATAGCAATCGTATCATGCAGACAGTCCGACGTTTTAAAACATTATTACAATTTATAACTGAGAGAATCATATTACAAAATTTTACGGATACATTAGGTATCTTTTAGAAAATTATAAATGAGAACGATTCAAATTACAATTGAATTATTTTGTACTGCAGTATGTAAGGTAATAGTTGGCAATCGCTGTAACTTCACTTAATTTACAAGTTCATATACTCTCGTTTCCAATATGGGTTCTAACAATGGGGGTTAAGTCGACTCTGTAACTGAATCAGTTGCAGCAACATTCCAATCACGACAGCGACAAATCCTGTCCCGAAGGACGAATACCTGCATTGAAATCCTTAGAGTTGGTTGAACATGAGAACCGAAATAGACGAGTTGGCAGATGGGCTTTGGAAAAATTGGTAATAAAGGTAGAGAGTTTACACTCTTATAAAATGAAATTAGCTAATATTTGATCAATAAACGAAATGAAGATACATTTGAGACTTTTATGTATCTGCAATAAATACTTAAGCACGGGTCATAAATATTAGTTATTTGGATGTTTGCATTAAACATGCTGGCATCTACAACAAATATTCGTGCACACATGATTCATTTTTATAGTTTTGGTAAGCTACAATAAATATATAGGCATCTGCCGCAAATACTTGGCAGTGACCCATGGATACGAAACTTTTGGGTATCTACAATAAATATTTGAGACTCGACAAAGTGTTAGACTTTCGGGAATCTGCGATAACTATTTAATCATCAATTTTAAAGTTTTAGACAGAGTGGATCTGGCCACACTCAACATCAAAATCTGCATGCGCTCCTAGATGATTCGTTGTACGCGCTTTCTTGCTCTTTTGCAATAATGTGGATAAGATTGCTTTGTTTAAGCAGACATCATTGCAATATTCTACGTAATTAAAATATTCAAAGAAGACTTTACAGACATTCTGCAAGACGTTCAAAGATGTGAGTACTGCAAGAAAAGAATAGCATACAAAAAGGTTTTGAAAAGATATGAACACCTTGCTTTCTACTGATTTAAAGTATTTCAGGCACACCAGCATCAACACGCTTCTTTGATTGGTCATCCTGATGATTGTACTCCTGCTTCGCAGTCACAATAATTATAGGGAGTTATTTACATTCTAATCAAAAGTTTTACCCTTCTGAAATAATCTTTTTGTACAAAACGAATATAAAATGGCTGATATGAGGATGATAAAATGAAAGGTTTGGATGTGTGGTACGTGCAATATAGGTGGGAGCTGGTATGAGGGCCGAATGCAACAAAATAATTTCGTAGACTTATGGTAGTTACCCCCCTCCCCAAAAAAATAAAAAAAAAAAAAAAAAATGCATGTTTAGGACCGACAGTGTATTAGTGTTTAAAAAAAGAAGAAACAAAAGACAAAGAAGTAAAAATTAGTTATGTTGCCCAGAGATTTCTCTCTTTTCTAATAAAGGAGGTTGTATCTTGTGTCTCTATGATTTTAAGAAATAATTTATCGTCTTGAGGAGAACGTGTTGAATTGTTACAAATTAAATTAAAGGTACGGCCAAGGAAGCATCATATCATTACTACTACGACTTATTTATTAATGTTAATCCTCTTGGGGGAATCAGTAAACTCACTGTTCTAAACAATATTTGCATATTTTATTACTATTTTTAGTTCTATTAGTGGGATGAGAATAATCTTTGTGTCAGGCAGTAGTAAGGTAACTTAATGCAGTACATAAGCAGTGTATAATGAAGAGAGATTATGATGATAGCCTCAAAAGCTGATATAGAGTACAATAAACTTTATGTATTTTTGCCTTTTACATCTTTTTACTTTCTTCCTTTATCTTTCATAAAAATGGCTGTTAAATTACATATTTTGCTACAATAAATTAAAAAAATAATTGGTTTAGTACAAAAGTCATACTTATTACTTTTTTTCACTCTTTATCCTTATTAAAAGCTATTCAAAAATTTAAAATATTTGCAAACTCAAATATAAGATTAATGCTATTGAGCCATTTAGAGAACAGTGCTTCTGTTGAATGTAATATTTTATAAAGCAATATGTCACGTGATCTTTTACAACAGTTTGTGACATAGACAAGGAATTGTAACGTTTATGCCTAAGGAAAATAAACCAAAACAATAATTCCACAGCATTTTGTAGGATACCTTTATATCTGAAGCAGAGACTGTATACATAAATGAATATGTTCAGACATTTTGTCAATATTCTCTATAGTCAATTATTATCTTAAAGGTATCTAATTGAAGGAAACAAAATATTTACTTTCACAGTTCGAGGACGACACATCTTTTTTTACTCGTTTGAATTCACTCAATTTTCTATTGATGGAAAATATGTAAGGATTTCAGGCCTGAAACTGAATAGTATATAAAGTATAGTGCGAAACCTTACAATATGTAATTCACAGACAATGTATAACTGAGCTAACTCTGCTTGTATAATTCGACTTAATCTATATATTTAGCTGAACGGCTAAATATTGACATTCACTCAAAGATAACCCCACAAAACTGCATTATAATCTTCCACAACATCCGGTATGGTGTCGACTATTCCATTATTACCAGTAATATACTTATCAAATAATCTCAGAGCGATAGATTTCTTTGGAAACAGGCATGCATCATTCAAGCTCTGTAAAGTTATCGGCAGCTGTAAACAGTGTGTGACAGCAAACGCCATTCTGACATAATCACTGTACATTAATGTACATTTCCCATCCTGCTCTAACAAACCATTTATTCCGTACAGTTTAATCACACAAAAAAGCGCTTGATTATCAGCAAATCCATTGACTCGACAAATAGATTGCTTATTCATTTTAATGTTTCATGCTATTCCTGAGATTTTCGATTATTTTATTAATCTCCACGACTCAGTTCATATAAGTGTTTTAAAAGTTCTTTTGAGTTTACTTTATCGCCTAGTGATTTTATTCTTCTCTTATATATCTAAAATGACGAATGGTGCTCAGGCGAGACTCGTTTGGGTCTTATGAAATATAGTAGTATTTCAGCCTGCATTCATCATGTGACAGGTGAGGTGAGGAAACATTTTGTTCCTTTCTAACTAAACCACATAAATAACAAAAAATACGTTCCGTATATAATGATTTACAATTAAAGGTGCAACGATTTATTTTTATGTCCGTTGTATCACACAGCAACAACAACATTGAGCTTAAAAGCAAGGACGACCTCCAGTTAAGGGGAACAGTAACTCATATGCAAATATCTTTATGGACCGATTAGAATATCAACTTTTGGTCTCCGTCAGCCTAAAGCCATATTATTGGGCACGTTTCACTGATGATGTGGAAATAAAATAGAAAGCTAGAAGAATCCATTCCATAAATCAATAAGTTCCATCATCCGATCAAATTCACTGTCAAAATTTCAAACACCGATGCTTTTCTTCTTTTTTTTGAGGGGCGGGGGAGTCATGAAAGGTACAACTGTCAATAGTACACTAAATACAACTATTTATTCCAAACCGACCGACAAACATGTGTATATTCATTCTGCCTTCCTTCTACACCCAAGGCGACCGTACCCAAAACATCCCCTACAGTCAATTAGAATCAGTGAAATTTGTTCTGATGACATGACCTCTGACGAGAGGTGCAGAGAGTTAATCTTGCAAAGCAAAGCTACAACAATAATATAATAGCGGAAGAGATACAAAGTCAAAGAGTCAAACAAACAATCTTTAGTCAAGTCATCAAACAAACAATCTATGCAGACCTTCTAAAATACAAGGGAAAACAAAATGCGGAAAAAGTACTCGTCATCCTCGCGTTCCACCCAGGCATCTCGCAAGTAGACTGCAGCTTTCACAAAGATTGGCCAACCTTAGAATCGTTCAAACAGCAAAGCCACTCTTCAAATCGTCTAGAAACAAACGGTGCAAGACGTGCCAAGACATGAAGGAAACAAAGACATTTTCCAGCACAGTCACAACCGTACTGTAATGTGAATTACAGAAAATATAATCTATCTCATCACATGTAAAGCATGCAATACCCAGTATGTTCGAAAAACGCTGAAATTAAATAAAAGAATGGCTAACCAATGGATCAAACAGCTGCATGCACTCAAACCGAGCAACTTAAATCAAATAAAATTTAAACAGGAATGTGTCTATGCATACACAGTGAGGAATTTATAAGTTACCAAAATCATATTTTTCCATTATGAATTCGCTTCTACAAAAACCCATGGTCGTAGCTATCATATTTCAGGATAAAATGTCAAATGTATAAAATGAATACAACTTGATTCAAAGGCGCATTTAAAACTATTAATTAGTACTGTTATGTATGTTTGATTTGCCTTGTTTGTTAGTAATTTAAAAAAAAATATATATTCCATTATTGTAATGTAATATTGTATGTTGGACTTGACCTTGTCCAAAACTGAATTCATTCTGCTTGACCTGAATTGACTTTATTCTGTGAACAACTAATAAACAAGAAAATTATTCTCTATGTGTATGGGTTTAAAATCAGTATTATTATCAGAAGTAAATATGTTTATTTGGGTCAAGGCCTAGGATTCCTCAGTGTATTTTACATAGTCCAGTTTCTGGTTTTTATTTTGTAAACATCGGGATCATTCTAGAAGGTTATTTTCCATTAGATAATAGTTGTTTTTAATAGAAAATGCTAATTGTGACCTGAGGTTAAGTAGAGAACTATATAAATCTTGTAACTGAGAGGAATTTTCAATCGTGCTTTAAGATCTAGCAATTTCTATTTGTATTATATGTTGTGTTCAGTATTTAATTGTAGGGCCCCAAATCTATTTTCCTCAAATTATTGAATTCAAGTGATTATTTTCTCTGGAAATACAAAAGTGCTCTGATAAAATTCTTGGATAGAGACATTCACTGGAATTTATAGTGAATTCAAACCTGGAATTATATTATTGTGATTCAACAAAAGACTGTTGACACATCAGCACTCTATAAGCTACCACAGACACATCATTGCCTTCAGTTTTTGGATTTATTCTGGACTTCTACTGAATTTTATTATGGACTTTAAATTACTAGGACTTGTGTCTGTAATTCTTGGATAATCTTGGGATTTAATTCGCAACAACGAAAGTTCTTTTTTATCATTTTCACTTTGTATTCAATGGGAAATAAATTATTTGTTAAATTTTACAAAGCTTGTTGCTTTTCACTCTTTTCTGTTACTTATTTTAAGAGCATAGACGAGTAACAGTACTAACTCAATTATTTAATGCTACTTACAACACCACATTTACAAGTTTTAAGAAAACGCTAGTTCAAAAAAATATTAGATCGGGAAAACAAATATAGCTTGAAAATTGTAGATAGCTCCCAAATCCCATTGCTGAGCTGATTATTTATGTCATCAATTGGGGAAATATGTTCTAGCTATTTCGACTATACAAATACTGTATCGGGATGGAGCTTAAAAAGTCTCAATCTTCAGCCTCGTTCAATCTTGCTCACTGTGTTTTTTATTTTATTGTAAATATGTACAGAAAACATCATGTAGTTTCTGTATTGCACTTCCATTATTGTATTATTTGACTTTGTTCCCTTGAAAGGAACCAGTAGATTTCAAAATAGCTCCGGCTGGTCTCCACACCAGTTTGACACTGTTCTCTCTCTCTCTCTCTCTCTCTCTCTCTCTCTCTCTCTCTCTCTCTCTCAACACACACAGAGAGATTATATATATATATATATATATATATATATATATATATATATATATATATATATATATATATATATATATATATATATATATATATATATATATATATATATATATATATTTGAAACTTGTAGCATTTAATGTTCACCTCTTCTTTTCTCTTTAAAAATGACCGACTTATGCAGATAGTATAGGGGAATATAATTTGTCTTATACGTTGGCGTGAAGTGTGAAACATTACTTTAAACCACCCGCTTCTCCATGGATCCAACTGAAGGCTATACAATGATGTGTCCGTGATTGGCCATAGTTCAGTTGTACGTAAATGAAAGTCAGATTGATAACAGGGCATGGGGTGCATGTCAAAGTTTGTGATAGGGCATACGTTTTGTGTAAATGAGGGTATAATGGATGTCACTGCATAAGTGGTATGTAAATGGAAAATATATATCAGGGCATCACTTGCATGTAACTGATAGTGAATAAGATATAAGAGCATGAGTGGTATGTAACTGATAGTGAATAAGATATCATAGCATGAGTGGTATGTAAATGGTAGAGAAATGGATATCAGGCATGAGTGGTATGTAACTGAGAGTGAATAAGATATCAGGGCACAAGTTGTATGTAAATGGTAGAGAAATGGATATCAGGCATAAGTGGTATGCAAATGACAGTGAAATGGATATCTGAAGATGAATTATATCTAAACTGTAGCGAGATGAAGTATTTTGTAGAAATATGATAATCCAATATTTGTTCTTTCCTGGTCCAGTAATTTAACAAGTAGTTCTAAATGAAATAAGATAAATTAGTACACCACTACAAAAGAACGAAGAAAATTTAGTAACATCTGATTTGGAATAAATATTTACTAAGTTCTTGTGAGTGAAATGCTCAAGAATTATTTTTCTCAAAGACTGAGTAGTGCTCTCGCGTGAGTCTCAAGTGTCCTTGATTCAAGCAGCTGAGGATGATGTTATATCAAAGCGTGTCAAGCCAAACCAAAGTGTCTTAATGTCCATCTACTACACTAACTGAACAGTACTATAGAATATGAATTGCATTTACATTCATTATTCCAGGCAGTACTCTAGAATATGAATTGTATTTACATTCATTATTCCAGGCAGTACTCTAGAATATGAATTGCATTTACATTCATTATTCCAGGCAGTACTATAGAATATGAATTGTATTTACATTCATTATTCCAGGCAGTTCTCTAGAATATGAATTGTATTTACATTCATTGTTCCAGGCAGCACTATAGAATATGAATTGTATTTACATTAATAATAATAATAATAATAATAATAATAATAATAATGAGGACTTTGTATAGCGCCTAATCTTTAGAAGCTCTAAGCGTTTTACAACATATGACAACTCTTAAAAAAACATATATAATGATATGATTACAAAAATAAAACCAAACACCATGAAATTAGAAAACAGAAAACATGCTGATAATATTTAAGGTAAGGAAACATTATTAGGTCTTTAAGTTTGTTCTTGCAGTTGAAATAGGTGAGCGCTCTTGAATGCGATCACTGTGTCTTTGTGTCTAAGTTCAGTGAGCAATTTGTTCCACATTGTTGGGCCCTGGTATGCAAAAGAACGTTGTCCATATGACTTCATTTTCATAGTGGGAATAATGAGAGTACAAGTGTCAGAAGAGGAGCGTAAGTATCTTGCTGGTGTGTACACTAGAGTGAGGTCGGATAGGTATGTTGGACTGGAGCCCGTCAGTGAAACGTAGCACAGAGAACAAATTTTGTGTTTAATTCTGGATCGAATGGACAGCCAGTGTAGGGTACAGAGCAGAGGGAAGTGTGCTCTGATGGTGGTACTCTAAGGATGATCCGAGAAGCTGTGTTTTGAACTTTTTGAAGTTTCTGGAGTATATTGAGACGGATCAGACAGAAATGAGTTACAATAGTCCAGTCTTGAAAGTACTAAGGAACACACATGTGTTTTAGTGGCATCAACTGAAAGATACTTGCGAATGGAGCTGATGCATCTCAGCTCAAGATATGCAGCCTTGCATATGTTCATGACATGTTGGTACAATGAGAGAGTACTGGTGTTGCTGATATTTATTGTTTGAGGTAAAGGATGTGAAAGAGAAAGTCTTTGTGTTGCAATCAGGATGGCTTCAGTTTTATCATCATTCATCTGCAGCTTGTTGCATGTCATCCATGATTTCACATCTGAAATGCACCTCTCTACACCTTGGATGGTAGCTTCACCTTCAGTTGGGTGGATAGATTTGTATATTTGAGTGTCATCAGTGTACAATTGGGGAGACAATGGATGATGATCTATGACACTTGAGAGTGGCTGAGTGTATAGAATGAAGAGAACAGGTCCAAGAACAGACCCCTGTGGAACACCGCAACATAGATCAACTGGGCTGGAGTGTTTTCCATTTGCGGACACAATTTGTGTCCTCTTGACCAAGTAGGGCTTGAACCATAGTAAGGCTGTATCGTGAATGCCAAATACATGCTGGAGACGGTGAAGTAATATATCATGGTCTATTGTGTCAAATGCTGCAGACAAGTCAAGGAGGGTGAGGACTGTAATCTTTCCGCTATCCAAAGCAGAGAGAAAGTCATTAACTACTTTCAGAAGAGTAGTTTCAGTACTGTGGCAAGGGCGGTATGCAGACTGTACATTGCTAAAACGACTGTTTGAATTTAGATGAGATACAAGTTGGGATAGAACAACTTTTTCTAAGTTTTTTGACATGAATGGGAGATTAGAAACTGGGCGGTAGTTCTTTAAATCGTTATGGTCGAGTGTTGGTTTCTTCAGCAGAGGCTTTACAGTGGCAGTTTTGAAAAATGATGGGAATTCCCTGGATGAGAGAGAGGTATTAATAACATCAGTTAGTGAAAGCAATATTGGATCCAAGCACTCAAGCAGCAGTGATATCGGTATCGGATCAAGTTCACATGACTTTGGTGCACTCTTCATCACGATTGTACGTACTAAATCCAAAGAGACAGGTTCAAATGCTGCTAACGGTTACCGCTTAAATTCTGTATCGCAACTGTATGGTGACGACGAGTCAATTGAAATTGTGTTGTCAAGTTTATCTCTAATGGTTTGTACTTTGTCACGGACGAAATTTGCAAACAGGTCCGGAAGATCGACTAGAGAGAAGGTAGTTGGAAGTGGTGTACATTTGTTCCTTGACATTAGCTTGTTAGTAATCTCGAATAGCTCTTTTCAGCTGGAACATTCCGTGATCTTGGTACTGCAGTAGGCTGATTTCGCTGCATGGACTATGTTTGTGACATTCTTCTTATCAGCTTCATAGATTTGCTTATGAGTAGTGAGTCTGGTGGAAAGCCAAATCCTCTCAGCTTTACGGCGGTGTATTTTAGCAGTGCGAAGCTGGTCTCTAACACTGCTGTACCACGGAGAAACTTTTGAACTGATACTCTGCACTTGGTTGCTGGGGCATGTTTGTCAAGCAATGAATGCAGGCAGCTATCAAGTTGTTCTGCTGTAGGAGGTAACCAAGTTTTTAGGTTTGCTTGGATGTCATGCATTAGTTGGGTTCTATTTATCATATGGAGGTTTCTCTTCGTAGCAAATAAAGGTGGAGGGTTAGGGACTGATACGTCAAGATGACATATAATGCAGAGGTGATCTGATGCAAGTTCGTGGGACACCAGGGAGGACTGTAGAATATTATCATCAGGTCTATAAAGAATCCAGTCTAAAATGTGACCATGTTTATGGGTGGGTTGGCTAACTGACTGTTTGAGGTTGAAAACGTGAATGGAATCTAGGAGTTTTGATGTGTATGGGTTTCCAGGACAGTCAAAGCGAAAGTTGAAATCTCCAAGAATAATCAGGTTGCCACCTATCGAATTTCCATACTCCAGGAGATTCGGAAACTACTCCATAACTAGAGATTCAGTCAGCTTGTTTTTTCTACTAGGAGGAGGGCGGTAGAGGCAGAAAAATGGACTGACCTTTGTTCCAGTGTGAATGTGGTTTGGACTATTTCAAACGATGTGTGGTAGAAATTGAAGGTTGTAGTGTGGTTAAAACGATTGATCATGGAGTTCTTTGCGATGACAGCAATTCCACCTCCGCGAGAGTGGCGGCGGAACGACTTGATGGGGTCACCGGCGGGTGTTAGATCCGCGCACTTGGGTTCATCGCCTGATGTTTTTAGCAATTATTCCAGGCAGTACTCTAGACTATGAATTGCATTTACATTCATTATTCCAGGCAGATTTTAGTACATTTAGGATATTTTTCTGCTCTGGTAACCTTCGAATCAATTCGTACAGAGGTACGATCCACTTGAAAATCGAAGGTTGTTTGATTATAAAGTTTGCATAATTGTTTACTCGAATTTGCAGATAACAAACTCAGACCCTTTCAGTGCTTCATGGTGTATTGTGCAGTATTGAATCCTGCAAGAATTTATTTTTCAAATTTTGCTTAAAGAGTCAGAGTGCGCTGTTTGCAGCTCTTGTGATCATTTTTGTTTGATTTTTCGATGTCCTATCATTGGAAATATCAACTCTTATATATCCGGTTAATTTTGTATCGCAGAAACAGATATGCCACGCGATTATCAGAGGTCTGAAAATTCTTAAATATGCTATTGTATTTTCATAAAATGTAACACTTAATTTGCTCGCAAATAAGTTAATTTAAGTGCTTACAATGTCCATACAATAAAATAATAATACTGCACTTGATATTGATAGTACCACCAAAAATCATTCAGTTCATCTCTTTTTTTTTAGTCTTTTTTGTATAAAACTAGCAATACGTAATACTATGTAATTAATCTTCTGGTATAATGCATTTGTTATCTTTGGGATGCTTAATGTTAAATAAAGCAAATGCACGTAATTGCAAGTGCGATCTATATATATATATATATATATATATAGTTAGAAATAGTATATATATATATATATATATATATATATATATATATATATATATATATATATATATATATATATATCATCAGGCAGTGTGCAATTTCGATAATCGTAAATTTATTTTCAATTCCTATAAATTAAGATTTACTGCAACTTATCGTCACGCTATGCTTTATCATTAATTCCTTGTGATTCAATTACAGATAACCATCTTAGACTAGGATTATACCAGTGTTGCTGACACAGTGGTGATTTAATTCAATTTTCCGACTCTTAAGAAAAGTGTAATACAATCTTCTCCACACCATGACTACATTCATTTGCACTGAGGTTTTGTGAGTCTGGTATCTAGTACTGAACAAACATGTTTAATGATTTGTAATCATTCTATTTATTGCACGTCCACACTTTGAATCGGTAAGTGGAAAATAATTGACATATAAATGCATTGCTCGTTGTAATCATGCTGTTCCCACTGACAGTTAGATGCATCATTCTCTTGCTTTTAATGGAATAACACGATTTTTTATACCCCCCCCCCAAAAAAAGAAAATGAGATATCTAGGGAGACATTTATTATCATGAAAAAGCTCATGAAGATTCTCCCTGAAATTATTTCCTTCAATATCATTTCTACACATGTCAATCATTTCTACTCTCATAGCTTTGCAAGGTACGTGAACACTGTGCATGTTTAACATAAGTGTATATTACGTGCAGGAAGCAAAATCTGTTCAAAAAATCCAATACATGTATATGAGACAAGCAACCATTTGAATGTTGTTGATATGCGGCGCACAAAATGAGCGGCTTACAAATTCTAATAATCCCAACATAACAATGTTACTGTCAAAATAAGGGTAATGGCTTTTCATGAATAGAAGAGACCAAAGATTAGTCAATGGAAATTAGCTTATGTATAGTATTATGATACAAGTTAAAATATATTGATGATTCGTTGCATAATAAGGTGCATATTTTCTAAAAACTAAGTTGTTACAATCTGTCATCAAATGGTGCGTGTAATTTTAGTCTCATACATCATCAAGGAAAAGACAATATTCTTAGTTACTTTGTCTTTGCACAAAACGCGTGATAAACACAACTTGCTTCCATTCATACCAAAATTTATTACATAAGTTGACAATAGACACAAGCAAGTTTTAGCCAGTCCCATAATTTGTATCATTTTATTTGTAAATAACAACTGACAAAAATATATAAACATGTAATAATGCTTATATCCCTTTAGTATACTATCATTGGTCTAACTCTGAAAGATATTGGCGTGGAAAAGATTTCGGTTTTTGGTTGTTCTCATGGAAAACCTGAACTGGAGCTGTCTACGCTGCTTCAAACAAGAATAATTCGAGGAAGATATCATTAAGAGAAAAATGCTTGCTTTTATATGTTTTGTGTCTCCACGTATAACGTTAACACCATTGAAGTTAGCTTTGATCTTGCGAATGATTGGATTTTTTTTCGAAAGAACAGTGGTTACATTCTTGCATAAATTTAGATGCATGCCTACACGTTTTCCTTAGAGAGTTTCATGCCATAGGATATAATAGTTTGGTAATCACTGAGCAACATTTAATGCGAGGGTGAAAACCAAAATTTCTACCAAACAATGTTTTTTTAGATAAAAAACAACTCTCATCAAACCATAAATAATGGAAAATAATTGCAGTTGCATCCGCTGATAAAGGAAGGGAAGATTTCCATTGGTCAGAATATAATCATGTGATCAGACCCAATTGCGTTTATTTCTGTATGAACTGTACGGAGAACTACTTTATACTAACGTCTATAAATAGTGTCATGTGCAAAGCAATTAACGTAAACACTGAACTGGAAGGCATACACATTGCACGCCTTTAAAACGAAATAAAAACGGTGGGTTATATTTTATTTAGAAAATTTAATAAATTGATTTAACAAAATCCAATAACACATCTTTGCTGTTTTTCTAATATTACTAATTCTTTATTTGACTAGATTTGGAAAAGAAAAGCTGGGAAACTCAAAATCTACCAACACTATTGGGTCTACAGCAGTTTCACTGCAGCTCGTTACAAATGAATTTAAAACTATAGATAAATGGATATAGGGATTGGGATGAGGAGTTTCAATGACTAACAATTATAACAATTGGATTCACAGTCCTACAATGTAAGACGCCGACCTTGATAGTTACAATGTAGGGTGACTGGGAGATCACTACATCCTGCATCGTAACTGTTATATAGTTTCGATGTCTTTGACTGTTTCGATGTCTTTGACTTCGACTGTTTGACTATTGGACCCCCATCACTATAACCATTTACCGACAGTCTTAATTTCATTTGTAAGTAGCCCCTGTAGGTAACCTAAACCGTTGATCAACACGAAAATAGATTTAAAGACTCGAAAATTGGTTTCTCACGTGTCTGGACAATAACGATTCACAAGTCACAATGAACTCATGATAGCATAAAATCCAAGAATCATTCTTATGTCAAACAAAACAACACATCATTTGCTTTGAATATTAATCTTCTACTCAGAAAACATATGCCAATTTAGATAAAAGATTAAGACCATGCTGAGGAATGTTCAAAACCTTAGGTCGCCTACCATTGGTAGAATATTTGTTTGATATTGTCGTAGTTATTACGTTGCAGATGGAGAATTCCTGTTCTATAAATAGCTACGCAGCAGACTCCTAAACAAGAATTCATACGCTTAAACGGGCTCTAAAACTGATAGGAAATATCTTATTTTTTAAAACAAAAACAAAGAAAATAACAATAAAAAATAAATAAAATTGCAATTATAAGAGTTTAACGTTTTTTTTTTTTTTCTGCGTTTACCGTGGTATAAAACTGTCAGTTGCTGACTCACACAGCTTTCACAACGCCCTTCGGGCGTTATTTGCTGTGTGATTCGGCAACTGACAGTTTATACCACGATAAACTTAGAAAACCAACAACATTAAACTCTTAATTAAACGGCTGCAGTGTTGTTTTTGTCAAGAACCAAGAGATGTGCTGACTGTTACTGATACACCATCATGACTCGTCTGTGTCAACAGGTGATCAGAGCTGACATGCAAGCCCCTGCTGCCACGTCAATAGAGAGAGGACAAGAATCAACGTTCACAGTCTGAGATACCTTAACTGATCTAGTTGCCCGAGCTCTGATTCTCTGTTCCCTGACATACTCTTGAGTAAACCATATATCTATATTTGTCAATGTTTACGGCAGAAAGGTCATAAAACTTGGACCATTTTGGATCTGAATCCGCACCAGTTCCAAAGATCCAACCCGTCTGATTGTCCTTATATTACTTAAGAAAAATCCAATGCGCCCATTTTAAGAAACGTTTTAAGAATAAATAGCCCTTCCAATTACTCGAATCCGTACACCAGATGAACAATTCATTTCAAAATCTATATAAATTCCAAGATAGGTAAAATATATAATGCATGTATATATTTTGTTTGAATAGGTGTTTTTAAATACTTCAAAAGCGAAGTGTAATATTATACTGTTAAGGGTGAAAATACGAAAGCGTGGAAGGAACACTTTTCATCCTCACATTCCATCCAGATAGTCCACAAGTAAGTTGCATCATTTACAAACATAGTCCAACCTTTGATTCGTTCAAACTGCTTAAATGGACACAAATACACAGACCAGTTGTGGCATTGTGGAGACATCATAATTTAAGAGACACGCTGGTCAAAGCAAATTCAAACCCACTCTTACAACCTAAATAAAGCGCTCACCCTTACGGATCACTGTCATCTCACCTCTGTCTGCGTGGGTTCGAGTCTCGGGCATGGCCAATGTGAGCACGTGAGAAAGCTTGGCAGTAGCTTCTCGTGGGTCGGTGGTTCTTTCCGGGTTTTTCCCGAGTTCTTCCGCCACCATTTATACTGGTCGCCATGTATAGCCTATCTTGTGCTTAAAAATGGCGTTAAAACCGTATAACAACAACAATCAAAATATTGAAGCCCTGTGGAAACAAAAAGTTGTAAGACATTCGAACACATGAAGAAAACAAAATCTTTTTTCATCAAGTCACAGATGAAAAGTATAATATTCATAACCATACTATTACATGGAACACAAAGAATGTAGTCTATCTCATCACACTTACTGGTATGCAGCATCCAATATGCTGGAGAAGCGCAGAAATTAAATAATATAATAATTTTTTGTGTTTAGGTCATGCTTTCCGTGTGTAATCATCTTTTGCGGTTTGTTACCTTGAAAAGGAACCGGTAGGTTTCAAAGCCCAAGTGCTATTATGTTTTGCACCAGTTTTGCACTGTTGATTGTCAGTTCACCTCTTTGTCATCATGGCTAGATGAATTATTATATATGATATTCTTTGGTATGCATCCTCTCTAATTCCAACTTGTATATCGATGATGCCATGAGAAGCAGTATCTCTTTAGATAAACTTGCACTTTGGCCTAACTTATGTAGAATTTATGTTCCAATTTGTATTATATTTATGAAGACAGTATGTAATATTGTAATGAAAAAGAGAGATTTCAAATATTAAACTGTCATATGCATATAATGTAATTCAAATATCCATTGTATGATAAAGAATATATCTTTTATACAAATAAAATATTAATCGATAGGACTTGTTGCAGGAGGACAATCACATTACATTGGCTGTTGCATTTATTGATATTTCCATTACAGTTTCCTTTTCATGTATTCTATACAGACCTTTTAATCCAATGATACTGGCATCAATTTCCCTTTACTCTCCTTTCTTTAAAAGTATATAAAAGCCAGACCAAACATGGTACACGATGATTGATTAACATTGCGTTCATTTACAGTTTATGAGTTTTCTTTGTCAGGTAACATGCGCATCTCATATTGAGTCCTATTGAAGATGAACATTTTTACTGTATTTTACATCTTTTCGCTCTCACCTTCATGATGGTAAACTCGAAAAGAAATTCATTTGCAAACTAGGACCAATTCAACGTAGCCCTTACCTGTTTATATGCACAGAGTATTTTATCTGAGTTCTTATTTCAAATACATTTTATTAAACTGGCTGAATCAAGTCTATCTTGGCTGATATTCTAGGAGGTCGTAGATCGGTACGAGTATGTATATGCTCGGGTCGTTGACTGTATTTATCATCGGTTTAATGTTATTGTGTTTTTGCTTTGGGCCATTTCTCAGAGCATGATAGGCTGTACATGGTAGCCAGTATAAATGGTGGAGGAAGAACCTGGGAAACCCCAGTGATTTTTTTTCATGATTAACCACAGTTCAGTTGTATTTAAATGGAAATAAAATGACATCAAGGCATGAGGTGCATGTCAAAGTTTGTGAAATGGATATCAAGGCATGAGGTGCATGTCACGTTTGTGTGGAAATCAAGGGATGAGGTGTATGTCAAAGTGTGTGAAATGGATAGCAGGACATAACATTGAGTATAAATGACAGTGTAATGAACGTCAGCGCATTAGTGATATGCAAATGGTAGTGAAATTGATATCAGGGCGTAACTTATGTGTAAATGACAGTAAATGAAAGTGAACAAGATATCAGGACATGGGTGGTATGTAAATGATAGTGCAATGGATATCAGCCATGAGTGGTATGTAAATAATAGTAAAATTGACATCAGCATATGAGTTGTATCGAAATGGTATCGATATGAATTATGTAGAAATATGATAATCAGATATTGATTCTTCCCTGCTCCAATAACCTTCCAAAAAGTTCTAAATTAAAGACAATCCATTTGAAGTAAATGTTGACTAACTTCCTGCAAGTGAAATACTAGTGAATTATGTTTCTCACAAGACCAACTAGTACTTTCGTGTGACTCATGTATGTCCTCGGTTCAAGCAGCTGAGGGTTATGTTACATCAAAGTGCAACAAGTCAAACCAAAGTGTCTTAACATCCAGTGGCTGTATTCAACAAGAGGAACATTATCCTTGAACGTGAATCGTATTTATTTAATTAAAACCAGGCTGGGTTTGGTATGTTTGGTATCGTCTCTGCTCCAGTAACATAAGAATCACTTCTAATGAGCATCGAAGGTTGTTTCCTTACAATGTTTACATAATTATTTGATGGAATTAAGAGAGATAACTTAAGCTCAGAACCTAATGGTACTACTTAGTGTATATTGCAGTGTTCTACTTTAGAATAATCAAAAAGCGTCTGAGTGCCCGCTTTGCAGCTCTTGTGATCATATTTGTTTGATTTCTTGATCAACGATCATTTAAAATGTCAACACATATATCCGTTGCATTTCATGTCCCAGGTATGTAATTTATATTTTTCTGCTTGTGGTTATAGTATACTATGATTGGATATCTAAGAAGGTTTTAAACTAGAAAGTGGATGTCAAACGTGTGATCCCGTGTAGTTCATAGTCAGGCTTAAGTATCCCGTCTCAGGGCATCGATACTTCTTTCACATTATTCAGTCGCAAAAATGAACTGTATGTAGTTTCGGCGAATCTACTGATTCCAATCTGAAGCGTTACCATATTATTATACTGTAGAAAATACATAGTTGAGACACACAGTGGGCATGGGGCATGGTTCAATAGGTGTATATGTATATCAATTACAAATTATATGGCAATCAAGAATCTTTCCACATGCAGGTGATCTTTGAGAGATCGTTTCTGTCATGGAAAAATTATAGAGAAAACAAACTTGATAAAACAGTGAAGCAATTATGAGAAACTGGCAGTGACCTTTCGAGACATACGGATCCCTTTCTAAAGGTGGACAGCAACAAATAACAATTTTAAGCGCAACGACGTAAGCAAAATACATATTTGAATACTGCTGCCAGTATTAAACCCCATATTATAGAATATAATAATCCAAATATATGTGTAAGAAGGCAGAAAACGGTATACTTTGACTACTTACATTTAGCACAGTAGGTGTTTCAATTTGGCAAGAGCGGTCTTTTGCGTTTAATTTCCCAATATTTGACCTAATGTACCAACTAAAGCAAGGAAATCGTAACATGGAATGGCAATACTGTAATAATGAATGACCACCGATAATTTTAACCCAAACAGTATTCGTTGTAAAAATTTAATCCAACAAGTAAATATAGCGCGCTTCCCACTTACGAATGAGATGATACGGCACATCAACACAAAAATGTCCATATTGTACCGATTAAAGATAAATTTCTAAATATGTAAACACAAGAAATCCACAAAACTCTCAGGAAGATAAAGTCTTTCAATTAAATGAAAAATAATGAAGAGGAAAATGAGATCTAACGTGCTTCCAAAATTAGAAAATGAGATATGTATGCATGAAAGTAAGTATTATTACGAGTCTATGCTCTTGAAATAAGTAACAGAAAAGAGTGAAAACAACAAGCTTTTAAAATATAACAAAAAATGTATTTCCCTAGGATATAAAGTGAATAATTAAGAATAAAGAACTTACGGCATTATGAATTAAATCCAAAAATAATCCAAGAATTAAAAAATAGAAGTCCTAGCAAGAAAAGTCCTGAATGAAAAAACTAAGTTCGAGTCTCGATGAAATCCAAAACGGAAGGCGATGCCGTCTGTTGTGGTCAGCGAGGTGCTGTTGTGTCAACAGTCCTTTGTTGAATCACAGAAAATATTATTCCAGTTTTGAATTCAGTATAACTTCCAACAAATGTTTTTTTCCAAGAATTTTGTCAGAGCACTTATGTATTTCCATGGAAAAGAATCACCTGAATTCAATAATTTGAAGAAAATAAAAATTCAACTAAAACTGGTCACAACATAATAACAACTTAACGTGTAAATTGTTTGGAGCCCAACTAACTTCAATCAAAAGCAACAGTTATACGCTAATTAAGACGCAAAACAGATTCCCGGATGAAGGTCAAAAGTTCATTCTTCTGGACAAGATAGAACTTTGTAACAATTAATGCATGCTACTTGTCACGTGATTCAGGTATGACCTTGACTTAACTTAATGATTCTTACTCTGACAAAGATAAAAAAAATTTTTTTAAAAAGTTGTTTACCAAAACTGTCACTGATTCTGAAACGAGGTCAGCAACTAGATAGTATGTTTCTTTTATTAGTTCTTTATCAATAAAATAAACAAAAACAATAACAGTCAGGTCAAACAGAATGGAACTCAGATTCTGGACAGTGTCAAATCCAGTAAACACAGTTACATTACAGTAGCATGTAATGGAATTAAAAAATGTAAAACTAAGAAACAAGTAATTAAATTAAATAAACAAAACATTTCCCCCCGTAAAAGAAAAAGAAAGATTTCTATAATAAAGCTTTCTTTTTCCCATAGGTTAATTATAGATGAGGTTTATAAAAACATAACATAAGAAGAAATCTTATGAATGATACAAAATATACATGAAATAATATATTTCTCTACACGTAAAAGCGCATCTGTTATTAAATTGTCTTTTCCCTTGATCTGCCTGATGTCAATAGTATATTTCTGTAACAACAAACACCACCTTAACACTCTTTGATTTTTGTTTTTCATCTTGCCGATGAAAGTAAGGGGGTTGTGATCACTAAACACAGTAATCGGAGGAGCTGAACCAATGTAAACTTCAAAATGTTCTAATGCTAATATTAAAGCCAAACATTCCTTCTCGATTGTAGAATAATTTCTTTAGTGCTTATTTAATTTCTTAGAAAAATAGCACACTGGATGATCAACACCATTTTTATATTCTTGAATCAATACTGCTCCAACCCCAACATCACTTGCAAAAATTGGAACAAAAATTCAGATAGTATCCAGCTATACCCAAAAAATCGCATCAGTTGCTTTTTACTGATAGTCACAGGGAATTCAGAGATAGCCTTGACCTTCGCATCTATAGGTTTCACTTGTCCATGTCCCACAGTATGCCCTAGAAATGTTACACAAGCACGGCAGAATCCACTTCTTGATAAATTAATTAATCAGTAAGTCTGTCAAAAAATTTCCGAATTGTTGCTAAATTTTCTTTCCAGGTGTCGTTGTAGATGATGACAATGTCGATGTAATCATCACAATTATCTAGACCAGAGGTAATCATGTTCATTAAAGGTTGAAAAGTACTTGGCGAACATTTCATCCCAAACGGCATCACTTTATATTGATAAAGTCCATCTGGAGTCACGAATGCCGAAATTTCTTTTGTCCTTTCCGTCAGTGGAATTTGCCAAAATCCTTTCAGAAGTTCAAATTTGATGACATACCTGGCATTTCCAATTTTGTCAATGCAGTCATCGATTCTTGGTAATGAAAATGAATCTATTTTTGTCACACTGTTCACCTTTCTATAATCCGTGCACATGCGGAAAGTTTTATCAGGTTTCGGAATAAGTATACATGGTGAACTCCAGTCACTTTAACTCGGTCCTATAAATTCATTTTCCAGCAAATACTGAGTTTCTTTTTTCAAGTATTCCTGTCTGAGAATGTTCATCCTGTATGGATGTTGTTTCACAGGTTTGGAATTTACAATTTCAACGTCATGGTAGATTTTGTTTGTTCTCGTAGGAACATCTGGAAACAAGTGCTCATATTCAAGTAATAACTGTTTAAGTTCATTCCTTTCTTGTTGTTGCAAATGTAAAAGTTTCTGGTCCAGATTTTTCATAATTGCCGAATTCCGGAGATTGTTGTTCCAAGATCAACTGAGTCCGATTGAATTTCTTCACTTAAATCCTCAGTTTGTGGGACAGGTACAACTAAATTAATTGCATGATTTACATGGCTATCTCTTTCAATATACTCCTTTAACATGTTAATATGGCAAAGTTGTTTTTGTTTTCGCCTCCCAGGAGTATTTATGATGTGATTTAAATCATTTACTTTCTTTTCAACTGTCTACGGACCATAATACTTGGGCTGAAGGGGATTTTGTGGTATGGGCAAGAGAGCCAGAACTCTATCACCAGTATGTGTGGAACCAGGAGAAGATTCCACAGGAGGTCAAAGACGCCTCTATTGTCCACCTCTACAAGCGGAAGGGGAACCGGCAAACATGCGATAACCACCGTTGCATCTCCCTATTATCCATCGCAGGGAAGATACTGGCCAGAATTCTGCTAAATCGACTGACCGTCCACTTGGAGCAAGGCTTGCTAACAGAGAGTCAGTGCGGATTCAGGCAGGATCGGGGCACCGTGGACATGATCTTCGCAACCAGGCAACTCCAGGAGAAATGCCAAGAGCAGAACGTCAGCCTCTACACCACTTCTGTGGACCTCACAAAGGCTTTTGACACTGTGAGTCGTGAAGGTCTGTGGAGGATCATGGCAAAGTTCGGTTGCCCTGAGAAGTTCATCACCATGGTCAGACTGTTCCACGATGGCATGCTCGCAAGAGTACAGCATGATGGAGAGTTCTCCCTGCCCTTTCTAGTGACAAACGGTGTCAAGCAGGGCTGCGTTCTTGCCCCGACCCTGTTCAGCATGATGTTCACAGCGATGCTGACCGATGCTTTCCGTGAGGGTGACATTGGCATCGACATCCGGTTCAGGACTGATGGGAATATCTTCAACCTGAGAAGACTGCAGGCCAAGACTAAAGTCCAGGAAGACACCATCCACGACTTACTCTTTGCTGACGACTGCGCTTTGAATGCTGGTACTCAGTCTGACATGCAAGAAAGTATGGATCGGTTCTCCAAAGCCTGCACAGACTTCGGACTCACAATAAGTACGAAGCAGACCGAAATCATGTACCAGCCTGCACCCTCAGTCCCCTACACCGAACCCAGCATTACCGTCGATAGCCAGAAGCTCGCTGTTGCTGACAAGTTCATCTACCTTGGCAGCACCTTGTCACGCACAGTCTCCATCGAAGAAGAGGTCACTTTCAGGATTGCTCGTGCAAGTGCAGCCTTCGGCAGACTTCACAATACTGTGTGGAACAGAAGAGGAATCAGCCAGCCAACCAAGCTCAAGGTGTACCGCGCAGTAGTACTGTCTTCCCTCTTGTACGCCTGTGAGACATGGACGGTGTATAGTCGCCGTGCAAAACAGCTGAACTCCTTCCACATGTGATGCCTCAGAAAACTGCTCCACATCAAATGGCAGGACAAGACTCCTGACACAGAAGTCCTCCAGAGAGCAGAGATGACAAGGGTCTATGCCATGCTCAGAAGGTCACAACTCCGCTGGGCTGGTCATGTCTGCCGTATGCCTGATGACCGCCTCCCAAAGAGACTGTTCTATGGGGAACTCGCTGAAGGCAAGCGTTCCCGAGGAGGCCAAAAGAAACGGTTCAAGGACACGCTCAAAGCCTCCATGAAGTCCTGTGGCATTGACCCAGACAGTTGGGAGCAGCTTGCCGAAGACCGCGCTGCCTGGCGTCACCAGATCAACTCAGGCGCAGCTGCATTTGAAGAGCACCCGATCAACGAGGCCAAGCAGAAACGTCAGCAGAGGAAGAGCAGAGCCAGCGCCGACCTTCAGTCAATCCAGCCCCCGGCAATACCCTGTCCTCATTGCCCTAGACTCTTCAGAGCACGGATTGACCTCACGAGCCATCTGCGCACTCACAGACCAGCCCAGATCTGAAGTCATGGTCGTCTTCGAGACCGAAGGACGAACATCATCATCATCACCAGGCTGAAAACTTCTTTCCATTGTATTTTTATCATACATTAATTTTATTTTTGACTGAGTAGGGTGCAAAACTCTTGCAACTTCACAAGCCTTTGACAACTTATAATTCAAATTAGAAACATAATCGAGAAGATTAATTTCGGTATCTTCATTGGAAAGAAGTTTCTCTTCAACAATTTCAATGGTCCACTCACAGTGTGTCAAAAACCTTGTTCAGAGGGACTGAATCCTAAAGATTCTTGCACTGATTCCCTAACAGCAAACAATAGTAACTGAATGCCTTCATCACAATCTTTACCCGTATCAAAACAATATGACCGAATCATATTTTTGAAAGTCTGATGAAATCTTTCTAAAGCCCCTTGGCTCTCGGGGTGATAGGCAGAAGATTTCAATTGTTGGATGCCTAATTCGTACATAACTTGCTGGAAAATTCCAGACATAAAATTTGACCCTTTATCCGATTGGACAGATTTGGGAAGGCCAAATTGAGTAAAAAAAATCTTTATCAAAGCTTTTACTATTGTTTTAGTTTTAATATTCCTCAGAGCATTTGCCTCTGGGAATCTTGTTGACGCGTACATAATAGTCAACAAGTATTGGTTACCTGACTTGGTCTTACGTATGGGACCGACACAATCTACCATTATTCTGCTAAATGGTTCGTCAAATGCAGGAATAGGTTTCAGATGAGCCTTAGGTATCTTCTGACTGGGTTTTTCTACCATTAGACAAGTATGACAAGATCTGCTGTATTTACAAACATCACTTTTAATTTCTGGCCAATAGAAGTGATTCATGACCTTGAGATCAGGATTTGTAATCCCTAAATGACCAGCCAAAACAGTTTCACGGGTCAGTCTAAGAATTTCCTGACTATACGATTTCGGAAGTGCAATTTCATAGTTCACTGACCACTCGCCACCAGGAGGTACCTCGGGAAGTTTCCATTTTCTCATAGGAATCCATTTTTATTGAAATAACAAACAGGTACTTCAGTGGCTTCAGTTTCATTAATGGCCCTCTAAAACAAACAGGAAATCTCAGGATCTTTTTCCTGTTCGACGACAAGTGATTGTCGTTTGTCACCCTGATTAGAATAAAGAGAATAGTAGTTAAAAGAGGATTACTGTGATCAATACCTTTTGATTGATCCGAACAAGGAGTCAAGGTGACCTCATCAAAAACCTGACCAATACATGTGTCAGCTAAAGGAATACTTTCCTGATCAACATCATTCTCAAGAGCTTTCTTTCCCATAGCTTATTAACTGCACAAGCTGGATATAAATCAGGGAATTCTTTTTCAATAGTATCGACTTTCTGATCCAAACAAGGTTTGTCAGTTACAAATGGATTAACCACAACCTTATCTCCAGCAAGGTCATTGCCTAGTAATAAATGAATGCCCCCAATGGGTAAAGAATGTAATGTTTCGACGGTCACGGGTTCTGAGACTACGTCTGATGACAAATTTACACAATGGAGAGGAACATTAACAAAGCCGCACTCTACTCCCTGAATGAGAACACTCTCATTAGAAGAATGCTTTTCAGAAAAAGGCAAATTACCTGATAATAAAAGACTCTGAGAAGCTTCCGTGTTCCTTAAAATTTTAATAGGGATAGGATTGACCGAATCACCCAAGAGTGATATAAGACCCTTCGACATGAATGGTTCATAATTCTCCATAATAAAATCAGACTGGGGTTTATGAGACCCAACAAATGTATTGCTTTCAATACATGACCGTGACCTTGATCTCTTAGAAATAAGAGCATTTGGAATAGGTCTGTCCTGATTCTGATGCTTATTTTTCAATTTGTAGCCTCCAGAAATAACGTGTCCTTTCTTCTTGCAATAGGTACACGTAAAAAGATATAAGGATTTCTGATTAAGTTTATCAGAAGCTTGATTTCTAAAAGTTGTGCCAGATTGAAATTTAGAAGGGCTTGTATTAGACTGAAATACCTTTTACCAGAAAACTGAGTAGAAGTCTTGCCTACACAGAAATTTTATGAGCTGAGAAATACTCTTCAGCAGTACGTGCAGCATTTTCCAAGGTTTCGACTTTATGCTCATCAAGATAAGTCTTAATGTCACTATGGACAGAGTTCTCGAACTCTTCAAGTAATACAAGTTGTCTGAGATTTTCGCAATCTTGATCAACTTTCTTGGCTAAACACCATCTATCATATAACTGCTCTTTAACACTTGCAAATTCGACATGAGTTTGTCCAGCTTCTTTTTTTATAGTTCCTGAATGTTTGCCGATAAGTCTCAGGGACTAACTAATAACCCCTTAAGATGCATTCCTTAACCAGATCATAGTCAGCACTTTGCTGTAATGCAGTGAATTGTAAATATCACTAACTTTACCAGTAAGCACATATTGTAATAATAGAGTCCAATGCTCCCTTTGCCATTTCAGATTTTCATCAATATTTCCAAATAAGGAAAATATTTGTCTACTTCTTTTTCTCTAAGAAAGGGACACTAACCTAATATTAAAAAAACTAGGGGAATTTAAATTTCTGGCTTTTTCTACAGGAATTAAACTTTTAAATTTATTATGTTTCAACTGTTCGTTGTCAGTTTATTGCATTTATCTTAATCAATCCCTGACCAACGTGATCCCTTGCTGGATCCAGTGCATTTGAAAGGACTGTTATTCGCCATATGATTTGTATTCTTTAGATTATCAACCTCTTATGGCACGATCTACCTTTGGTGTGATCTAACACCCTTTCAGTTCTGTATTTTATGTCGTGTTAGCGTATACGTTCCAATGTTTTCCTTCTTGTACAGCCATGCACAAATGAAATTATTCATTTTTTGCAGCCGACACATTTTCTTTTAAATAATTCTGTAAATTTGCTTAATAGCCTATAATTGCTACTACAACAATGAAATATCAGGGATATAAATTGCGCCTACTTTAAATGAACATACAACATCAGATGTCGTTATCGCTCGTCGATTTCTAGGTCAATAAATATATTTTTAAGCATCCGCAACAAGTTCAAGATAAACTAGTTGAAACAAAATAACTTTAAAGGTTTAATTCATGTAAAAACAGCCATGTAGAGTTTTGCAAACACAACGGTTTTTGTGTTATATTTGTTTGTCTTGTCTATGTTTTGTATTTGCCTTTGAAAAAGATTCATTAAGAGTCGAAAGCGCTCAGGCTAGTTAGATATTAGTTTTGCACTGTTCGTTGTCAGTTTATTGCATTTATCTTAATCAATCCCTGACCAACGTGATCCCTTGCTGGATCCAGTGCATTTGAAAGCACTGTTATTCGCCATATGATTTGTATTCTCTCTCTCTCTCTCTCTCTCTCTCTCTCTCTCTCTCTCTCTCTCTATATATATATATATATATATATATATATATATATATATATATGTGTGTGTGTGTGTGTGTGTGTGTGTGTGTGTGTGTGTGTGTGATACAATGAACAATTTAATGCCACCACTAGAACCGAACTCTTATGTAGAAACAATTAATCAAAATTGTTCATTGCATATCCTTTCTTTATATAACTAAACTGTTTTTGGCATTAATCCACATAATTGATCAATTGTATATTGATACCTTGACTCATACTGCTAGCTTATATCTTAAAATAGCAAAGTTTCGTTGGCTAATGAAACTTCGAGACTGTTAGGCACATACATGATTTATATTTCCTTGATATCAAGTTGTTTTTGTTAATGCTTCTTTTATGGTAGCGACAAGAAAATTTGTGTACGTATGAATTATTAAAAAGGTTGAGATGTGCAAGATTTAAGCTAAAACACATTCACGCCTATCATTTCGGAAGCAGTCGCATTATTACACCAGCAGGCCAATGCCAAGTATTTATTGAATTTCTCGGAAGACCTTCTTGTTATTGCCTTTTGAATGCATTGCTCTCTTTCATGTCATCTTAATCAAGATTGAAGAGACTAATCCAAGAAATCCTCATGGCTTATCTTCAACATCGACATATTTATTATATTGGGTTGAGAGACGCATTTACCATTGCATGAATTATATTATAATGTCTGGCACACAATGGCTTCTACAGGTTTAAATAAATCCTCTTATGTTACACTCGATATTAAAACCGAGAAGTATGAATAAATAATCTTCTTATTTTAAAAATGCTGATGATTTGTTGTAAAATGAACAAGATACTTTACATTGTAAAGGAAATCACTTGGATAGCCTTCAGTGATTACCTGATCAGCTGATTATCCCATTTCTGTAGCTTTTCCTTAATTCACTCAAATATGTGTTTTTCTGGTCATTTAAAGTTTTTGGTAGATTGTCACTTTCAGCTAGATTCAAAACGGCATTTTTCTGTCTGATATAGATAGTGTTTACATTACGAGGGATAATTAGCCCATATTTATTTTCATTGTCTTATTGGTTCAAATGTGCATCTTTTATTCCTTAAATACTCGTGAAATGCAATATATTTTTATTCTTTGTAATGCTTTAGACTGTGAGTAGATTTATTGGTATGGACTACTATAATATGCATGTGCCAGTTTCGTATGAGTGTTAATATTACGAATAACAAACTATACGGTTCAGGTATGCTTTTAGATGATAGAATGAATTATTGAATTAGTAGTTGTATCTCCAAGATCATTTATGGTCTCGCTCCAGTACCCCAGGGATTGTCCTATTGCAGTTCTGACCTTTGGCTTTCGTCTATATGTACTTGGGACAATGGTGGAGCCATTATGTTCCACTGAAGTAGCGATTATATTTTTGATTAAATATTTCTTGATCACTGAATATTAGAAGCTAAGATTTTTTATCAAATATTTGTTGATCATTATATACGAGAAACTATGACATCCTCAATCAAATATTTGTTGTTCATTAAATATGAGAAACGATGATATCCTCAATCAAATATGCGTTGATCATTGACAACAGAAAGTAATATATTCGATCAAATATAACATCATCAATTAATGCATCATATCCGGATTTCTATTTGAGTCATTGTTTCAGAATATTATCTAAACATAAAATGTTCACAGGACAATTGAATTAATTTTTTTTTTATTTGAACGTATCTGTGAGGAAGCGTTTATATTACCGTTTGTATAATATTCAATACATCTATTGGATACAAATATTATGTGCGTAATGTTATCTATGTAAAGACAAAAAGTTTACCAATTTTAGATAGTCAGGCATACACGCGTAACAGACATAGACATACAGGCATAACATTGAGGCATTTTTAATAATAAATTTGTTTAAACCCAAGCTTTGGTCTCTTCAATCTTTTTTATACATTTATCATTAAAGAATGCCGAACAAAAATAATCAATGAAATGGAAAGGGACTGGTGTTTTAAAGTTCTGTACATTTTGTTTTACATTAATTCGAGAGGAGAACGGTCATTTTTATATTATACTTTCAATAAATAGAACGGCAATACGTTTATGAAACACAATCTTATAGAAAAACAGAGGTTTATCCACTTGTCATCTTAACGAATATTTTTTAGAAAAGAAACTGCTCCAAATGATCCATTCAATATGTAGGTCTGTTATAGGGTACCTTACTTGTACTATGTTAGATTAATATCATGATAAAAGTAGCATGCAACATCAATTCTACGCCATTAAACCTGAGTTGTACACTATTATTGTAAAGAGTGCGTCTCATCTAAATATGTTTTCATCTATAAATGTTTTCTTCTGCGATCGAAATTTGACAGGTCGTAGTAGTCTTGATGTAATATTATGTTTTAAAATAAAATAAAATAAAATGCAGTCTAGATCTGACACAACTGCGTCGTAGTAAAGACAAATGCTAATTATGTTAGTTATAGAATTACTATATTTTGAAACAAAGTCACTGATCAACCACTGGATGAAAAGAATGTTAGTCCCTCGTGTCTTTTCTGCAATTAGTCTAGACCAATGTACATGCATTGTTTTTATCCTTTTTGATCAGATTATATGAAAGCATGTATATCTATCACTTAATCTATTTTCACTGGGCGTAATAGTAGCTCAATAGTGATCATACTGTAATCCTATGCAGGAATACCGGGTTAGATAACTAGAACAGGCATGTTCGACTGCCGTGTTAAACCCTTAGGCAAATACTTTCTCCCACTGATCAATGAAAACAAACAAGAGCCACTAGGCAAAACACCGAAAAGAGCTTTTGTTTACCAATACCCGATATGCTGCTTTGCGTTTCTTGTGCACAGCTATAGTGTATCGAAGGAAAACCCATAATTGTAATAGTAATTTCCGCAATGAATATTAGTACAAAATATAAACTTAATGGAATTTTGAATTTCAATGGATTCGTATAAATATGGATGCATAGGAAAAAAGTAATGGCAGCCACCGTTACCTCCAACTTTCATAGCTCCAAAGTTTTGCTAAATAAGCACTGCATGTTTAAAAATTTGTATGTGAATGGCTGTGTGCATTGAGCTCACATTAGACATTTAGAGTGAAATGAGCATTTTAACCAGCATTTGTACTTTTTAACACCCTAATTTAACATTTTCTCTAATAATCCCTTATGCACACATCATGATTGTGCTTTTGTACTTTTATCACTAGATATTAATAAACATATCACCTTTTTTGTGGCACTATAAAGCCTTACAGTGCATACAGTAAAATCAATCAATCAATCAATCAATTAATCAACGCAAGAAGAGTTAGGTATCGGTTTCCACAATGTTTTGTCCATTCTCCTCTTTGATACTGGAAACAAAGAATATGCTACATGTCTTCACAGGTATCGTAAAACTGGCCTTCATAGGTTCTTATTTCCTTAATTGTTAGCCAAATGGAGTTCCGTTTTCAGTTAACACCGAGAGATAAATAACGAAAGCATATATATCAATTACGGCTCTTATTTTATATACATTTATGCAAGCTTTAGACATCTTTACGTATTACATTTTATATTGTTGTACTTGATGTTTACGCTTATTTGGAAGGATTTATTTTCCTAAATGTCTGTACAGTTCACTTTTACATTTCGGAAACATTACCTTTTGTTCGAACCATATGGACATGTTTGTCCTTGCGAAATTGTTACGGGTTCCTTATAATTAATTAACTTTTGTATCTGTTGGTGTACTACGCCCACAGTTCACAAAATCATCGCTGTTACGAGTCTGTGCTCTTAAAATAAGTAACAAAAAAGAGTGAAAAGTAACAAGCTTTATGAAATTCAACAAATGATTTATTTCCCTAAACTGTAAACTAAAAATGAGAAAGAACTGACGGTATTGCGAATTAAGTCCCAGAATTATCCTAGAATTACAAATACAAGTTCTAATAATTTAAAGTTCTGAGCGATTTTTAGTAGAAATCCAAGTTAAATTCAACGCTGAAGTGTTGCTGTGTCTGTGATGACCTTTGTAATGTTGATGTGCCAACAGTTTTTTTTTTCAAACAACGTAAAATAATTCCAGGATTAAATTTACTATATATCCCAGTGAATGTCTCTGTCCAAGAATATTATTTTTTGATAACTGTGTATTTCCAACAAACAAAATCAATGAATTAAACAATTTCAAGAAATAAATTCCAGCCCAAATGAATACTGGACACAAAAAATATAAACTTATCCTGCTACATCTTAAACACGAATAAATAATCTTTCCAGTGACAAGATTATATAGTCCTTTACTTGATATCAGGTCACAATTAACATTTTCTAAAGAAAACCCTAAAGAAAAAAAAATCATTGGAAAAATAACCTTCTACAAAGTTCTTAATGTTTACAAAATAAAATATTATTTAGTCTGTTACTAAAATTGTAATATATAACCAGGACAATGTCAGGTACACCAGGTAAATTGTAGGGGAATTCCAATAACCTAGACCCAGACCCAAATAAACATATTTTTCTATTAATAATGATCCTGATATTAAACCCGTACACACAGAGAATATGTTAGCCATGTATTAATTATTTACAGAATAAAATTTGAAAAAGTCAATATTTCAGTCAAGTGGAAAACAAACTTGATTTTGGACAAGGTTAAGTCTAACATACAATGTTACATTACAATAGCATATAATGAAAAAAAAAAAAAACTTTTTTAAAAAACAACAAACTAACAAACAATGAAAATTAAATATACATAACTCTGCTTAAAGAGTCCATTGAATCAAACATTTTGTAACTAACACACACACACACACACACACACACACACACACACACATTCCGTTGCTATCGAGCATGTTAATCGGTTTCTGCAATCAATTAATTGTAAGTGACATTCCTGCTTTAGTATTTGCTTTCAATGAAATGATAATAATGCAGTTAATATTGACAGTTCCACCAGATATCAATCAGTACGTCTCTTTCTAATCTTTTATTAAATTAACCTAGGAATATCCAGTTACCGACACAGTCTGCTGGCATAAAATTATCATTATCTTTGGGATGCTGAATGTTGAATTGTTGAATAAAGCAAATGCACGTAATTGTAAGTAATATATATATCAATTCATTGTGGTTCACTTAAGGATAACCATGTTGGGCTAGAGAGGTATTCCGGTGTTGCCAACGCTAGGGTTATTGAATTCATTTTTTCTAATTGTTAGAAATGTGTTATACTTTCTTTCTCCATGCCTTGATTGCATGCATGATTTCTGTATAGGTTATAATTTGGTATCTAATACTGATTATGTTTCCTGATATTCAATATTTCGTTTTTCTGTGCATGCGCACATTGTAGCCGTAAATTGAAAATCATTCATACGTATAAATACCTTTTTCGTTGTAATTATGTTCGGTTACTACTGACATTTAGATTGAGCCTTCTCATGGTGCAGAATTGAATAATACAATCTTTTCTATCAGAAAGAGAATGAGATATCTAGGGAAACGTTTACTAACATGAAAAGTGGCCTACGTGATTAAGGCGTCAATATCTGATGCTGGAGGTCGCTGGTTCGAAACCCGGCCGAGTCAATATCAAAGACTTACAAACTGATACTAGCAGCTGCCTCTCTTGGCGCTCAGCATTAAGAGGTTAGTGTTAGGACTGGTCGGCCTCGTGTCAGAATAATGTGACCGGGTGTGATATGATGCTGTATGTCTGCTGCAAGATGCCCCAGTGCTAGAAGTCACCATAAACTGTCATACAGCAGACATCCTAGCGATTTAACTGGAGCATTGTTAAAGCTACGTTAAAAGTCCAGATCACACACACACACACACACACACACACACACACACACACACACACATGAAGATTCTCCATTAGATTATTTCCTTTAATGTCAATCTATCCTACTCTCGTTGCTTTTCAAGGCAAGGGAAGACTGTCCAAGTTTAACACGAGTGTATATTCCGAGCTACAAGCAACACCAGTTTGGAAAATCCAATACAAGAGACAGGCAACCATTTCAATTTTATTGATATACGACGCACGATATTAGCGGAATACAAATTCCAGTAGTCGCAACCTAACGATGTTACTGTCGAAATAAGGACAAATGTTCTTCATGATCTAAAATGGAATAGACAAAAGATTCGTCCTGGGAAATTAGTATTGTTATAGTATTTCGACAGACATTAAATACATTGACTATTCATTGCAATAAAAGTGTGAATATTTTCTAAAATATGTTGTTTCCATCCTGTTTAAAATAGTGTATATGAATTAATGCCAGCTGTTATAAATTTGGAACACTTTGAAATTGGCAAATTTAAGTCAGACTATGAAATTTAGTCGTACCGGTCAAGTTAGATAAGAGACGCTGCCCCAAAATTTTGATTCTCACTTAATTTCGGTTTCGAATCAACGCTCATTTATCTTCTGTTTCTCCATTGTTTCAATAAATGTTTATGATTTCGATGAGATGTAAAATCAAAAAATTATATTATAATATTGAATCATATATTTTTCCTAAAAATGTGTAGCGTTTGTCGTAGAGTGCAACAGGTATATACGGTAATGTATGGATATCAACAAATATAGAATAGCAGCCGGCCATATAAATTAAATCACTGACTATTTGCGTGATTAATGTGGAAAATTACTTATGAAAGGTGAATAATTGAAGCCCACTTTTTGATGTTTGGATTCCTTTTTTGGCATTTCTTGATGATGCATTTCAATTGTTATATATACATATCTTGGAGGGTCTACATTATTGACATATATTTTAAAATCTGTTCATCCTGAGAGAGAGAGAGAGAGAGAGAGAGAGAGAGAGAGAGAGAGAGAGTAAACCATGAAATGGGTCTAATTATTGAAATACAGTTTTGAATAACTGGCATAAGGATAGTCATATTTCCAAAAGGGGAAAAGTTTGTTGTTATATAGTTACTCTGCGAAAAACTGGTATCGCCATTGTTGTCATAATATTGTTTATCCATTGATACATTTCAAAATCTCATATATATATATATATATATATATATATATATATATATATATATATATATATATATATATATATACATATATATATATATATATATGTGTGTGTGTGTGTGTGTGTGTGTGTGTGGGTAGTGTGTGTGTGTACTGAATGGAAGTTCGTAGACTGACTTATTTTCACTACTGACATGTCCAGTAACAATGCAAAGCGAATCAAAAGAATGTTAGTTCCAAACAGATTTTCTTCTTGCGTATGATTAAGTTTTAAATCAGTGCATACATTGTGATAGTATTATGCAAAATATATGCCGCTGTCACCAAATATGAAATAATGATCTATTCTGCATTTTCATTAACTGTTGAATAAAATTTTGCTGGGTCAGTACCCAGCAAAGTAGTGTCTCAGTTTAGAAGCTTTTTTTGACTGCGACTTTCCTTGCAAAATATTCATGATATGAACCGAGTTTTACCATTGGAATAATTGGAAATATTAAGTTTATTGTTTAGATGTGTTTCATTGTGTTTATGAAAGTGATGGGGTGAAAGTGCACATATAGAGTCAGTGTGAGATATGGTCACAATCTATGCGTTGATGGTCTTTGAATGAAACGATGACCCCGGTAGTTTATGATAAGCTGTTAAATATGATTATGCAGGCAACAGCTATCAAGTATTGGAATGTGTAATGGCCTATTTAATTTCCAAAATTCAATATGCCCTGAAAGTTTTTAAAGCTGGGAAACAAATTTTATTTTGCTTTTATAGTTAAAAGAATCAGGCTAAAATGTTAGGATGTTGTAAAATCTATGATAAAAGTGTAGTTGACGTAAGACTGTTGATTTAACAGAGCTGGGTGTGTTGGGTTTGAACTCCTACTGGAACCAACAAATTAAGTAGAACAGTGTTTCACCATTCTACTACAGAATGTCTGATAAATCGATCAAATTCCTAATGATAGATATTAAGGAGTCTTAAACTAGAACACTTTTGAAAGATTTTATGCCCATGTTCTGCAAGTTTGATTAGTATGTTGCTGTTTTAAAAACTAAATTAAAATAAACAGATCGGTTTTTTTTTCTTCTAGATAAGACAAGGAAGAGAAAAATACATATCTATTAATAAATCGGTAACCCTTTAAGACCATTCCCTCTGCGAGGTATTTAAGAAAAATAGTCGTATGAAATTAAATGGACATCGATTTGAAACATTCATCCCGACGTTGTTGATACAGATATTATCTACTGCGATGAACCTTTCAGGAAAGATAACTATTTTTCCCAGATTATGTCTATATTTATGAATAAGAAAGAAACATTATTGTATCTCCAATAAATTAAAAAATACTTTGCATATCAGACCAATCATTTCCCTCAATACATTATATACGTCGCATTTATTATTTTCTTTGCATTAATATAACGCGTCAGTTCACTGATGTAACACTTAACACTGTAATCGTTTCAACCGTATACGGGGGTGGGATAGAAGAGAAGATTTCTTCATGTTTCCATTATATCCATCGTTAAAGATGCATTTCTTGTTAAAACCAATTTCTAATTCTTTTGCGAACGTATTCTTTTATATCATCATCATCATCATCATCATCATCATCATCATCATCATCATCATCGTTTATGCCGTAACGCAAGATGTCGTTGGAGCACAACAAATGACTTCACAACCAATTCTCTCCATCTGTCTCTATACTCTACTGCCCTTTGGGAATCTCAAAACCCTTTGCCTGTCCACTCTTTGAAGTTGTCTTCCCACCTCCTTTACTGTCTGCCCCTTCTTCTGCACCCTCTCACGGTCCCTTGCAAGATTGTTTTGTCAGTCCAGATAATCTTCAGACATGACCGTACCACTTCAGTTTAAGCTTTTTTCACAGTGATCAAGAGGTCTTCATAGTGTCAGATAGCTCGTTGGATCCTGTTGTGGACCTCTTTGCTTGTTATATGGTGCATGCATGAGACGCCCAAGATCCTGCGGTAGCATCTCATTTAAAAGGTTTGAATCCTGCTTTGTAAATCTGACGTGAAAGTCCATGTTTCACAAGCATACATACAAAATGGACACGACAATAGGGTGCATCATCTTTGTCACGTTGTGAGAGAAAATTTTTTTAACAATTCCTGCTCATGTTTATAAATGTCTTCGGAAAAAATTAGAAATTTAAAGAACTTTGGGTAATGTCAATACGTGTTATATAATATTAAGCTTTAGACCGATTCTAAAACAAAGAAACTACCTGTCCGTGAATTAGCCATTGCGTTACGGTCGAACTCGCGGTTACTTCCTTTGGAGAACCTTGCCGTGGGGCGAGAAATTAAGTTTGTTTGCACTTATCAGTGATGTCAGCGGTCGGCTTAGGCTTAGAGGCCGGAAACCCAACATTTTAACACCTCAGTGATACTACCCCAGACCGTTTTCAAAGAGACCACCGGTATGCAATCAGATAATCGAATTTTGGGCGGGTTTTCACGCAGCCAGACATTATTCTGTTTAATCCATTGTGAACGGATCAGTGCATTGTCTGGACATTGGCAAGAGCAGACGTAGGGACGTTGGAGATACTAGACTGCGCTCCGAGAGCCTAAGTTGCGCGCTCGTTAAAACGGCAGGAAAGGGAGTTCTAGGAACTTCGGACGAGATTGGAAGAAAGGTTTTTGAGGTAAAATATCTTCGCCTGAATCTGTCTCACATTCCTAACTAGGTGTCGTAAGATTTATACGTTATTATGTGCATTTAATTTAGTAGAAATTTAATCCTCCATGTATAGCTGAATTATCAACATGTCATAATGTAGTGTATTGCGAATTAGTGATATTCGAGGTTAATGTATGTAGTTGTTAGGATAAAATCGAAGTGGATGGTGTAAGGTTTCCGGGTGGGATCAGACGCCACCCAAAGATTAGAGAGGAGAAGATGTGGAGAGCACGTAGAGATAGGCAGGTGTTCGAGAAAGGAGGGCCGGAGGCGAAAACGAGGGTACCGGAAGTACCGACAAGGAGAGCCGGGAAAAGGAACAAGGCAACCGGAAGTACCGACAGGAACACAAGGCGGAAGTTACAGATGAGTAACATAGAAGGGACACGGGAAGGAAACCCTTTCACCTTTAATCTCGCGGGTTGAAACAATTGGCAATTTGATTGGATGCAATTGCATTGGAAGATTGTCCTGTAATTGTGGAATACTGTGATACAGTTTATTAAATTGTTATACCTTTCACCTTATTAATTTTATATTTTAACACCTGGACCGTCGGCTTTGCTGACTGGGGGCTTGGAGCTATTTAACTTTAAAATTGTCCGTCCTTCTCCGGGGTCAGTAATAATTCCGTAGGGGGCACGTGACAAGCTTTATTTGGAACCAAGTGCAATGTTGGTGCCTTCCGTATTGGTCTCAGTTTTATTATTGCTGCCTACTCTTCGGCAATAATTTTCTCTGCTTGAGGCTTTAGTCTGTTGAGAATTATCTTCAGCATGACATTGCTAGGGTGGCTGATGAGGCTGATGGTTCTGTGGTTTTGGCATTGCTGCAGGTTTCCTTTTTGGGGAAGCACGATGATCAAATACTGAGTCCACGCAGTGGGCCATTCTCCTGCCTGCAATATCTTGATGCAGTTTGTTGTTAGAACTAAGACTATCTTTGCACCTCCTGCTTGATTGAGCTCTGCTAGTATTTAGTCAACTCCAGATGACTTTCCTTTCTTTAGCGACCTATCTGTAATCTCTATTTCCTCGCGAAGAATGGGGTTGTCATCAATTTCTTCTACTTGAGGACAGTTTAGTAGTTGGATCTCATTAGATCGTATAACAGGACAATTCTGAGCAGTATTCTATCCATCGCTTGAGGATCTCTTGATCTTCTGTCACGCATTTGCTTGATTGGTCTTTGATGGTGGTGATCTTTCACCAGTTGATATGCCTTCTTCTTGTTGTTTCTGCTCTGACTGTCTTCGATTTCACAGCATTGTCTTTCTATCCAGCATTTCTTTGCTTTTCTCATGCTTTTCCTGATCATGTTGTTTATCTCTTTGTATTTTTAGCTTCCCCATAATCTCCTTTTCCCTTTTTCAGTTCTTTATAGTGACTTATAAAAAAACGATAGTCTTGATACGCCTTCGATAAATTTTAAACATGCACCTAGCTTATATGATTTTTTTTCATTTAATTTTCAATGAATACACAACAGTTTAATAGATAATCCTGGTACTAGATCGAGCTTATATCATCTTATAACGATATTTAGAAAATGAGAGCAAGTGCTCTCTACACCTGATTTGCACCTCTCGCGAAAATGTGTGGTTGGCTGTGTAAGGTTGGGCGTTGAATGAAAATTTCTTTGATCGGTTTGTTGACATCGTGATACACCTGCATGACGAACAATGTACTGGGAAACACCCCCCCCCCTTAATCCAATCGTCTGCCGAAGTCTCATTCTCCCCCTCACCTTCACACCACTTAGTATTGACATTTGTGGTAAAAATATTCAACTCTATTAATTAAGAAAATCACATCATTACATGCTAATATCTCAAATTTCGCTTCCTAGCGAAAGAAGGACATCGTTTGAAAAAAAAATCCGAAACTCGTAACTAGGTCTTCACTGCGTGTTGCACAAGTCTCTACTGTGTCCGCCTGTTTATTTTAACCTTATTTTACATAATCTACATGTGGCTGCAAAAGACTAGTTGGATCTTAGCAAAACATGCTTACTGGATTCATGGGTTTATCCTGGATTGGCTATCATGGTATCCTTGGTTATTGGGGATGGCACTTTACTCCAATTTCCTCGGCACTGAATAATCATCGTGTCTTGCTCTGCCTTAAAACACCGAATCAAACCAATCATATAATACGGGTAACTGTATAATTAGAATCTTTGAAAATAAATCTGTTTAGAATTATTGAACACTTAATCTTTATCATTTCTTTTTTAGCATTCTACATTATTTTCTTGCCATAAAAATTCTCTTATTTCATTAGCTGATAACAAATGATTCCTCAGTGTGAAGAAGAGACTTCTTCAAGTTCATTAATACAAAAGAAGAATCGGATGAAAAATCAGAATATTTTAACTGCAATTATGTCAGTTATCAGTTTGTGCTATTGTTGCAATTCTGTCAGAGTAATGACTTTTTATTTTGGGTTGTATGGACAGATTGTCTTCTAAAGAAGCTTTATTGCATATTAAGAAGTCATATGGTACTGAGGTGTATCCAAATAAAGTGTATTACACCTTTAAAAAACCTATAGCTTTATGATGAATCCTTGTCACATTAATGAGGAACTTTTAAAATTATTTCTTGCGTTCATTACGATTTCTTTTGTGATGACAATTACAACTATTTCATATTTTACAAAATTAACGAACATTAGAACATACCTATTTTGACCGTTTTCTGTTAATTGACCGTTTAATTTATTTTCGAATGAATTCGATGTTACATTTCCATGGATGCTAGTAGATTGATTTCGCAAGCTCTACATCAAATTAAATTAGCACATTCGTTTCCTCAGAATCAAGCTAGGAGATTTAATTGCCTACAGCAAGGTGGCGTGGAGGATTCGTTTTAATGAACATTTTAGTATGAATACAAATGCATTTTGTACGCTTAATATTTGATATATGCAGTCTTCTTTCTGATTAACATATATCTGACTTGATTATCGCTGTAACGTTGTTTGTATCCTTAAAGTAGCACTACTGCATGATATGAAATAATACACAATTTAAGAAAACTTGATTGGATTGTAGTCCTTGTAAAAACTAATATTTCTGACCCATAAAGTACCGTGAAACATATGGGTATACATAGATAATAAAGGTCATATTTCCAGATTTTGAAAAGCATAGAGCGTCGTTTTTGAGTTATAAATAGAGCACAGGAATAAAGTATACATATCTGAATAACTACAGCTGTTAGCATAGAAGGTGATGATTCCAATTAAACATGAGGGGAAAGGTATCAAGAAAAAGAAATGAAGAAAACTGTATTAAAAAATAAATGATCCTTAAATGAAAGATTGGTGGAAGAAAGGATGGTTAGCACGGGAATGTATAGTTCCATGCAAACAGCTATCATGTACAAATAAAAACGTTTTATTCCCCCCATCAACGGAATGTGCCCGCAATTATTCATAATTTGCTTGGACTCATATATTTCAATATATTTATGTTACACTGATTGTTTGTACATCTAGTTTACTGAGATATATATATACTGTTTGGAACTGATCTTTGTTTTATACAAATTGCAACAATTTTCTGATTTGAAATGAAATATAAGAAGTATAATAATCCAGCAAAACATAACAAATTCAACAAATAATGAAACATATAAATTCAAGACACCATTGTATGAATCATGTTCCCATTACAGCAAAGCCCGGGTAATTATACCAAATATACACGCCAAATATAACTACAAAGGCTTTAATTGTTTTGTTTTGTTTTTATTTTTCTGGCATTTAATTTAAAAGTAAGAGATGATCGAGGAAATGTATGTATCAGTGTTGACAGAATGATTATTAAAAAATGAATTGTGACATGCAAAGTACAATTTTATTGATGCAGATGAAGTTGAAATAATTGAATGTGTGAATCGAAATTTTGGTCTTACAGATACTTGCTTAAAATACGATACCATACAATCTGATAATCTTTTACCATTCCACATACAGTTTTGAACAGATACAATGAAACAGTTGAAAGGAGTAGTATAGTAGCATTACTGTAAACATAGAACATACAGATGTCATGTCGAATTAAATCTTGTTGAGAAACTAATCCTTTGTTTTAACGGATTATTGTTCAAATTTCGATAGTTTAAAGATTGAAGGAACTTGCTTAAAAAGTTAATATTCAGTAGTCCGACAGATACATTTTTATTGTAAAGTATTAGAGAAACATTGTTTAACTCTTGCCAAACATGTAAAGCAATCAATATAAAGTACTGCATATTCATAGAAACAATTTCGGTTCCAGTGGAGACAAAAGAAGACAATTAGTGACAAGGTCAAAATAATCATATGAATTATGTTCATCAAATTCCTCTTCAAACTAGTTTGTATTTTGTTTTCAGTTTTTGATTATATCTTATCATTTCTATCATATTTTTGCATCCAGCCATTAATCTTAAATGTCTTAAATGGTTCTGTTCTTCAGATTTAGCTATATGGTGGATATTCATAACATATGAAAGCAGTTACTTTGATGGTAACAAGTAACTGCTGAAGACAACATCTTTTTCTTTTTTAGGAGATTAATCATAAACATTGAAAATGTGGAAGAGAATAAAAATATAAAACCTATAGTTTGCTTTAATACATAATATTGTCTTTATTTTTCCACATAACATTAAACTGGTCACAGAGTTAAAATACAGAAACAATGCATTCTATACAAAGTCATACACATTAGTTGATAATAAAGTAATAAAACTCATTATAAGATAATGCTGGGTACTTCATTGCATTGGAATTTCTGCGATGGTACTTTTTTTGTGGAAAATATATTTTATACAAAAAGTTATTTTTTTAAAAAGTTTGACATGCTAGTGTTCAAATAATTTCAGCGTCTACCTTAATAGAAATCCTTCTAACAAATGGTCAAAACAAAAAGTAAATGTTTATAATATGCTGAATAGTTTTTGCCCTATGCTGGTTACAAGCAGTATCCCATGTAAAGACTTCAAGTTAATTGACAATGTCCATGACTGTGTGCAAAATGAATTTGACAAGACACAACCCATCAAAGCCATATCTAAATTTTGAGACAATGTACATACTTAATTACATCAAAATATGTTGAAGGGTTCTTGGGCTATTCTGTGTACAAGACATGGCTGTAGTGGACATTTACAATTAATGCAGAAAGTTGATAAAACCCATTCAAACTTGGAACTAAAAATATGTAGCACTTTTACTACACATCTTGGCAATGCAACTACCGAATGGCATCCATTTATGCACTAGGATTGCATAACTATGCAGGTTACAAGAAACATTCCACGTGAATATATGTTCAATATCAAGGGCCATAACTCATTTCAAAACTAGGAACGCAAAATGCAATATATAAGACAATATATACACACCAAAATACATCAGAATATGTTAAATGATTTACAGATTAGTATTGATGGTACGAGGGTAATACAACTGTAAAAAGATGGATCTCCGTATGAAATTCAGCTTCTGGTTATGTGTAAACGTTGCAAAGAATGCTGGTTACAAGAATTTGGGACGAATGGACAGACTTACGGACTCATCCCAATAAGGAGCCCTACAACTAACTCTAAAGTATATATTGTTAAATATCATTAGTATCGATAATAAGAAATTCTTACGTTGTGTACACTCATACCTTTTTGTCCTCCGATATCAGCGTGGACAAATATCTGCGGGAAAATGTACATGATGTCCATTTATGTTATTATTTTAAATATACTATTGATAGGAATGTGTAAAAGAGTAAAAATTATGCTTTAAACTGTATAATTACAGTTTTATCAAAATATACATAATTTCCATTATTGGGTACATTTCAACTTTGATTCCAGTATTTTTCTTCATTAATGGAATATATTAGCATCTAAGCTCTCCTAATGTGTTATCGAACTTCACCAAATCTATCACTGTTGTTTTAAATTGAACAATATTTTCAGCGTTTTTCTTTCAAATTTATAAACAGCAAAATAATTCTTGAAGTAAGCATAATTTTGATCATTGTTTGGAATAATGTGAAAATCAATATCTTTATAAGTTTTTGCTAATGTTAATATAAAGTTGGCTTTATATCATGCGAAGATATGAATAAATACTGGAATACATTTTGGATATCTATTATTTATGGTGCATTTATTATGTGCTGTAATTGTCATTTTCTGATCAAGATCTTTAACTTGATAATCAATATCAAGATCTTGCAAATGTGTCATGCATTTGTTTGAAACATTTAACGTTATAGTCTGGATTAAAAGGTGTCGGCATTGCATTTGCTGATATATTATCTATGTTTAAACAAGACACTTGTATATCGTCTCTCTGTATCTCTCTCGCTGACACCCCTCCCGTCCCCCCCCAAAAAAAACAATTACTGTTTAAGTGATTAGTCCAACACATAAACAGGACACTTGTGTATCCTCTCTCTCTCTCTCTCTCTCTCTCTCTCCCTGACATCCCTCCCGTCCCACCCACCCCCTTCCCGTAAATATTGCTGAACGCCAGATTGGTCTAAGATATAGCATACGAACAAAAGCATAAAGGGATATGCCATGCTGCTTTTTGTGAATACATGGTTTATTTCAATAATGTTCACATATCTGCATAGTACGAACTTTGTTTCAAAATTACAATTTTCAAATGGAACTATTAATTGATTGATAACATTTTAAAAATGTAATTCTTGATCTTTCATCTGGCAATATATCAAATGATTATTCATAATTGTTACATTATTATTAGTGTTTGTGCAAGCTGAAAGGTGATTTATAATTTTTGAGTCATTTACGATAAAGTAAACAACAATGAGGGTTTGTTATTATTATTTGTCATTGACATCATTATATGTAATTATATGTTTACTTTTACCTGTTTTTCTAATCCTTTATAAAAAATTGTCTAATTTAAAATAATGTATTATCTAATGCTGCTGTTAACATTATGAACAAAAATACTTTCTTTGATGGATAATGCTAAAAATTTACATTTTTTGTGGTCTTATTGATGACTGTTTTAATTTAAAAAAGAAATAATGTTTTTCATTTCTGGAAAAATCCCACAAAGTTTATTGAAGGAAATGTCAGAATACTAACCTATTCGATCAATAATTCTAATTCAGTAAAAGTCAACTTTCACGCTACATAAATTATGACAGAAGTAAGCTTTAAGTTGCTAATAACTGCAGAAGCAACTCGTTTCAGGAGCACAATGACATATCAGTGTCTCTTGCATTTATTGATATTGCCATTATGGTCTTCATTTATTGTAATGCATATACCACACAGAGTAAACAACGAATGGTTACAAGTTTATGACCTTTTATTATCGTCCAGTTTCTGACATGTTTTACTGCATTCTCTAGTCAGGTTATTTGCTTTATGGCATTTTGTATTTGCTTTCTCCTGAATGTTGCAGATAAATAATTAACTAAAATATGTTTATAAAGCAGGGCTAATCGCACATAGATATTACTGTATATATTTATAAATCAGGACTAAATTTCAGTCCTTACTGTTTATGTTTATAAACAAGGACTAATTCCACAAATTCTTTACTGTACATGTTTTTATCAATCAGGGTTAATTTCATACGGTCTTTACTGTATATGTTTATAAATCCGGACTAATTTCACATAGTCCTTACTGTTTATGTTTATAAATCAGAACTAATAACACATAGTCCTTACTATACACACACACGCATATATATATATATATATATATATATATATA